>PVJX010006221.1:0-79380 GCA_004027295.1 Dolichotis patagonum
CGTGCTGTTAGGAGGGTGAGGGTCTAGTTGGAAGAGTGGGTTCACTGGGGATGTGCCCTGGAAGGGCGTAGCTCCTTCCCTGGCTTTGCCCTTCTCCGTCTGCTTCCTGGATGCCATGAGGTGAGCTGCTTTCTTCTGCCCAGGCCTTTTGACCCTGCTGCCCTACCTAGGAGCCAGTCGACTATAGACTGAACTCTCTAAAAACTGTGAGCCAAGTAAACCTTCCCTCCTTTAAGTCGTAGGTGTCAGGTATTGTGTCTCAGCAACAAGAAAGTGACTAAGACAGTTTGGATAATTCCCTAGCCAAACTCTAGCAGTAGCTTATGCCTGGAAATGTACATACAAAATTTCACTCTGTAATTTTTTTTTAAGGTTCCCATGCATCATGACCCACATCTGGCTGCGAGAATTTGTTGATCGTCGCCCAGTGATTCCACCAAGGTAATGTTCTCACCTATGCTAAGTTTCCCAGAGCAGAGACAAGGCATGTAGCTCTCTGAGGAATTAAAATTGTTCATCCTGCACTTCATAACTAAAAGACAGCAGCTTCCAGAGGGCCCTAGCGAAGCTTCTCTAGGTTTAGGGAAAGTTGTAAACAAATAAATCCCATATGTATTGCAGAATCTGAGCAAGCTTCCCATTCCCCAAAGATCAAGGTATTGTCTTTCTCTTGGGAAGGGCTTTAGCGAGAAGTATGAAGGACTGAACCCCAAATTTTGGGTGAGAACCCTTTAATCACACCACCCCCATGCTTCTGCATTTTGGTGGCTGCACAGATACAAACTACAGAGCAATTTTACTCCCTCTCCAAGGTCATCCAGGCCACAGAGATGAGTACCAGGCAGGTTTTGTAGGGCTAGGCTCATTTTATGGGAGATGTCAGATAAAATCAGTAAATCCTAACCACACTCCCCCTTCACCACCTAGTCCTACAAGGACTGAAGAAATTTAAAAGCCTGGTCTGGACGTCGGGGCAGCAACCTTCGTGCTTTGACTTTAGGATCAGCCCTCTAGTAGCACCATTGATTGCATAGATTTGAGCTTAGAAGTAAGCTCGTGCTTACTTTGGTATTTAGTCAGTCTAACAATGTTTGGTCAACAAATAAAAGTTCTTTTGCTCTCAGAAATTACCGAGGCAAGAGTGGGTAGGGACTGCTTGCTTCCTGAATTCCTTAAGAATCTTCTTTTCAGAGAAAGCACAGAACCTACCCTTTAGTCTCTAAAATCTACCCAAGGTGCATGCAAGGTGGAAAGAAACAGGAACTGGTTCCAGTGTTTCCTGATTCCTTCTTCCCCACAAGTCCTTGTTCTTTCTGTGTATGTGTGAGATTGTCTTGTCCACTGTGGGGCCTATTTAACTGTGGTCTTGTCTCTCTGGGAAAATGCAGATAAATCTTTGTTGACTGCCACTGTCTGGTGTTCCATGGAGCCAAATCACTTATAAGGTCTGGCCTGAGCCAGACCCCTGGGAAGCTTCAGGCTTTGAGTGGAGCAAATTGGGGCACCCACTGATACCCTATGGCTGCGCTATCTTTAGCTCACTTGTACTAATCATCAAGCCACAGTGAGAGGCAGCAGACTTCAATGGCTCCTCCTCTCCCTGCAGGAGGATGCCCCACCCCCTCCAGCAAGACTCATTGTGGGGCAGCTTTCTGCCTGCCACATGCCTTGCCAACAATAGCAGATCCCCCTCCTTCAGCAAGTTCCATCAACTCTACCTCCAGGATAGATCTCCCATCTGAATGCTGCTGTGTTAGTCAGCTTTGTGTCACTATGACAAAATGCCTGTGAGATAAGCGACTGACGATGAGGAAAGGATATTTTGGCTATTGGTTTTGGAAGGATCAGTCCATGCTTCCTTGGCTCTTTTTCTTGAGGCCTGTTGTGTCATAGTACATTATGGCAAAAGCATAAGGCAGAGGAAGTCACTCTCCTCATGGTGGCCAAGAAATAAAAAAGAGCCAAGGTCCCAATGTCCCCTTCAAGGACATTCCTTGAGTGACCTAACTTCCTCTAAAGAGCCCCCTCTAACTTTCTTTAACTAATTCCACCATCTCTAATAGGGCCACAGACTGGGGTCCAAGCTTTTAATACATGGGCCTCTGAGGAACATTTCAGATCAAATCCCAGCAGCATGGCTGCAGCTCACGGCCACTGTGAGCTCCAAGTCACCATCACCTCTCCCTACACTTCTTCGACAACGCCTGCTATCATCTTCCAATGATCTGGTCTCTAGAGTGAGCTCCATAAAATGTGAACTGGATCACAGCACTCCCTTGGTAAAATCCTGCAACTCACTACATTTAGCATAAAATTCAAACTTGTTGCCATGGCTGACAAGCCCCACAGGAAATATTCCTGCTTATCTCTCCAACCTTTCCCTGACTCAAGCTCTTTGTCTATCCTTTGGTTCTTTCAGGAATCCATGCTTCTTTTATATGTCAATGCTTACAAAATCTTCCTTCTGTCTGGGCTCCTCCTTTCCCCAACCCTTCATACTCCTCGACCATCTGGACTGAAAGAGTCTCCTTTTTCCTCTCTCCACCCCTGTGATTCCCTGTTTCACACCCTTTTAAATTTCTTTTACATCTGTTATCACAACATCCAGATACTGTATTTTTAAAAAAATTTCCTGCCTGTCTCACTGCTGGTATGATAATAGTTAACAGACAGCTCTTACTGTGTGCCTGGTTGTTATACTTTGGATTTGAAATATCCTCCAAACCCACGTGTTGAAGACTTGGTCCCCAACTTGGTCAGTTTTCAGAGCTGAGGTCTTTGAGAAGTGACTGAATCATAAGAGCACTAACATCATTGATGGGTTAAGCCATTATTGGTTTGCTAGCTGAATGGGCTATTAGGAGGCAGTAGAAACTTTAAAAGGTGGGAGGAACTAGGTCATTGACGTGCCTGTGAAGGGTATAGTTTGGGTTCTAGCCACTTTTCTCTTGGGCTCTCTCTCACCCTTTTTGCTCCCTGGCTGTCAGGAAGTATCTTTGCTTTGCTCCTCCAGTGCTTTCCACTATGATGTTCTTCCCCACCAGAGGCCCAAAGCCTTAGGGCCAAGTGGTCATAGGGTGAAACCTCTGAAACCGTGAGCCCAAATACATCTTTCTTCCTTTTAAATTGTTTTCTCAGGAATTTTATCACAGCCACAGAAAACTGACTAATATACAAGCATTATCATAAGTGTTTATAATCTATCTCACTTTCTCTTTACAACTGTGAATTCAAGATGAGGTAACAATGCACACTGTGGGTAAGTAATCATCCCAAGACAATTGGCAAAGGTAGGACTTGAACTCACTGGTCTGCTGCCACCATTTTTTTCTTGAGGGGGTCACCGCAATTTTGTATAGCTCCAGGTTAACATTAAACACATAAGGGCTTCCTTGACTTTCTCTGCCACTCAATTCCATGATGTCTGTCTAGCAGATGGCCATGTGTGATAGACCTTCTATGCACAGTTGTTGAGTGGATTAAAATGAGTGAACGATCAAAATTATTCTGTCCTTTGTTTGTGGTTTGGCCTCCTGATGACAAACAGAACCTGGGTCTGTCCTTCTGTTCTTCCGTACAAGTGTTCATCTGACTCATCTTTAATTTCCTGACCCTGAGGGCTCTGCTAAGGAAACAGAACTGCAACCTGGCAGGGAAACCTAGTAAAAGTAAATGTTTCATGGCTCACAGGCTTTAGTGACCATGAGAGATTCTTGTAAAAAGAATTCTATTAAATGCAAATATTAACCAGTAGCATATCCAAGCCACAGACCAGAGCCCTGGTGCTTGGGGGTGAGGCTGCAGACTGTGTTGGTTTGTGGAGCTAAAGATGCTTCTGAAAAGATCACTTCCAGTGGGCTAAATTCAGTTTGGTGTGGAAGATGAATGATACAGAACGTGTGTCAGTTTTAAATGGATTTTTCAAACATTGATTGGGCTGAGGTATAGCTCAGTGGTAAAATGTGTGCTTAGCAATTCTATCCCAGCAACACACACACACACACACACGCACACGCACATGCACACACACACACACATGCACCGGTGCAATTAAAATGATGTCTGAAAGCGCTAGAAGTAGCTATGTGGTCAGCTCATCTACCCTGCCTAGGAAGATGGAAGAGAAATTTTAGTAGCCATGTACAAATGTCTCAGTTCCTCTGATGTAACCACTAGTGGAGATGATAATTACCATTCCTATCTTACTGATGAGAAAACTGAGGTTCCCCCTTCATTGTGGATCCAGGTGAGAAGAAGGATTGGCGATCTTCCTGCCTTTAATCCCATCTGCTGTGTGTATTAATTCATGTCCTTAGCACATTTACTTATTCCCACAGGCCTCAGCTTAATTTGTTATAGACTTGCCATATCAGCTGTGATTTGTTAGTTGCCTGATTGTGATTTTCCTTACCAGCTGATGAAACTTGGGTGGAAAGACAATACTTGCATCCCATGTCCCTACCACCCAGCACACTGCAGACTGCCAAGCTTGCAATAGAAAATTGTATTTCAAAGGAAGCGTCCACCCTGCTAACAGTGCTGTGTCTTTATTGCTCTTCCTGCTGTCTCGGGTCACTGTGCTTACTTACCATCTGTCTGCAAGGGGGAGAGTCACAGAGTTCATAGAGAAACAGTGCTGAGCTTTTCTGGAAAGGAGAAATCACCATCCACACACAGAGACGACCATGGATGCCATATGGAGTTTAGGGAACTGGGTTTGCTTCATGGCTCTGGCAGTTCCTAACTGGGTGATATTTAGAAAGTCCATTTAACCTCTCTGAGATTCCTTTTATAAAACAAGGAGTTGATAATACTTACCTTGCAAGGTGACTGTGAGAAGTAGATGAGATCATCTCTGTAAAAGAGCTTTGTAAAGAATGAGGCACAAGCCAGGAGTATCAGTAACACGGGCCACCTCGGGCTGTGGTCCAGGCGCCCTCACCTGTGCAGACTGTATTTGTCTGGGGCTAAGCCCAGATCTCGCTCTGGTCACAGTCACCCTCTCATGGGACAGGCTGCTGCTGTGTGGCAGGTACACACCACTCCAGAGAGCCAAGCTGTCAGGCTTGTAAATAATGCACAGTGGAATTGACCCTCCGTGCCACCTGTTCAGCCAAGGAGAAGGAAGGAGCTTTCTGCGGCTGCATCAGCCACGTAGGTCTGGGCACGGCTGGGTAAGGCTCCAAGTCACTCCTCTGATTGATTTTCCCCCTACCCAGCCTCCTGAGGGAGGGCTGACTATGCATCTCCAGAGGAAACAACTCTCTCCCAGAAAAACCTCGTATTTTAAGATCTGAATTGGAAATGCCTCTCGTTCACATGAAGGCCACATAGGGGAGCTGGGAAATGCATGTGAAGAAGGTGAGGCAAAGTATCACAGCTTCATTCCCCACACCTTTCTGCTTCCCACTTCCCCTCCCAGCTGCCCTCCTTCCAGCTGCCGCCTCCTGACTCGCTTTCCTGCTTTCCTGCTTTCCTGCTCTCCACCCACTCCTGCCAACATCCGCCCTGGGGCGCTGGCAGGGACTCCCGCAGGAGAGAGCTGCTGGGCCTGGGGGAGGGCTTCTCGCTGTAAGAGCAGATTTTACAGAAAGCTACAGAGCAGGCTTAGTCTGCCCATCTGCACTTCGCAGGCATTTGTTGAGTGCACACCAGGGAAGAGGAGGAGAAACCTGAGGGTCCTTTGGAGCCCAGAGGCCCTTCCAAGGGGTAACACAGCTCTGGGGGAGTTCCTCAAGGCCTTGCTTTAGACACTGAGGGGGCACCTAAGCAAACTTGTCTCCCCCTCCCATGTGTTCAGAAACGTCATGTGTTCCCTGCTTTGGTGCCAACTTTTCTTTCCTCTTATGACTTCATCCCCTGCCATTGTTGAGTCTGCAGGACTCGGCCATAGTATCCAGCTGACAACCTGGGGACTTTCTGAAAGTCCAAGCTTGTGGAATGCCCTCTGCACAGATCTGTACATGCTTCTCCCACCCTACAGCCAGGCCTAGCCTGGCCCCTGCTCCAGTTCAGATCTGGATTGTTTGCCAAAAGCCCCTCTGTTGAAGGCTTGGTCTCTAGTATATGGTGCTACTGGGAGATAGTAGAACCTTTAGGAAGTTAGGTTATTGGGTGTGTGCCCTGGGATGGGGATATTGGAACCCCGTCCTTCTTCCTCCTCCTTTTTGCTTCCTCCCTGCCACAAGGGGAGCTGTTTGCTCTGCCCTGCACTCCTGCTGTGATATGCTTCATGCCACAGGCCCAAAGCAATGGGGTCAATCGGCCATAGACTGAAACCTTCAAAACTCAAAGCCAAGATAATCCTTTCTTCTTTGTAACTTGATTCATCTCAGGCATTTATTATAGAAACAAAAAGCTAACTAATGTATTCCTATACAATCTACTCAATTCTGTTCAAGTCTTAGCTTCTGTAGTGCCCTTCACCTGAAGTCTCTTCCCCATCCTGTTTGCCTACTAAAACCCTTAACGTCTCTCCCTCCTAGTGTTCCATCAGCCCTTCCTTTGGGCTACTATTTCAGCACAAAAAGAGCATTTTGAGGACCAGGACTGCTTCCTACTTTTGTATCTGCAGAGCCTAGGTGAGTGCAGTGTACCTTATGGTATCTAATAAATGTCGGTTGAACTGAAGGCACAGTTTAAACTCTCATTCATGATCCAACACATGTGCAGTGAGCTATATTACGCAAAGCTATGTGTTCCTTTCTGTTGACTCTTCTTCTTTTCTATGTGTTCTCATGGCCTCTAGTGAGTGCTCAGAATCTGTAGATGATTCAAAAATACTGTAAACCTGTAGGCAGCATGAACTCGATAAAGACACATGCTGTTGGAGTCAGGGTTTGCAAGGAAAACAACTTAATACAGTACACATAATTTATTATTTCATAATAATCTCCCAAAGAGTCAAATACAAGAAGTGCAGGAAATCTGTCCACACACTAAAGACCCAAGGAGTCCAGCTGAGGGCCTGGATCCCAGAACAATGTCCTTCCTGAGTCCAGCTGAAGACTGAGGGCCATGACAATACCCCCTACAAGTCCTACTGGAGGCCTAGAGCCCATAACAATGTCTCATGCAAGTCTGTTTCATGGATCTGCACTGGGAAGGCTCAAAAGTCAGTGGTAGAAGCTAGAAAGTCTATGCCAGTGGTAAAAAGACCTGTGCCAGTCATCTGAAGGATCTACGCTAGAGCCAGGAAGTGATGCTCAAAGTATTATGGCCATCCTCAGTGACAGCGAGATCCAAAGCTCCGCTGACAATGAGAACATGGGTTCATATCAGGAAGCCAGTGTGACAAGCTTCACCTGGAGATTAAGCAGCACACATCTTCCCCACTGGAGCCAGGAAGTGATGCTCAAAATAAGGACCAAGGCCCCCCCAAAGTGAACCGCGGCCATTCAGTGGTAACATGGTTCTGAGCTATTCTGACAATGAGAACAGCCAAGTTCATATCAAGAAAGAAGCTCAACAAGCTTCTCCAGGAGAACCCACAGCAACAGGAGAATTAACATAGCCTAGGAGAACAACAGCACCCAGAAGAACCAACATTACCTTTCCTCTCCAGTTCTCATTTTTTATGTTGACAACAATCCTCAGATGGGCCATCCACGCTCAGTGCCGTGCTGATTCAATTCCGCTGGCTGTTACAAGTTGACCACCTATTGTCAGTCCACCACACAGGCCCCACCATGTTGGCATCCGTGGCTCTTCTCTAAGGGATTACAGTGGTCTTCCCAATGATTGAAGCCTAAACTTCGTCTTAGACAATTCTCGTTTATCCTTAATTCCATTATTCCATCTTCTAAAAATCCTCCACCAGTCCTCTCTTCTCCTACTTTTCCTTTTTGCTGTGTTGTTATATCTTTATTCAGATTGAAAGACAATATTACATGTGTTTATGTTGCACACCTGAGGTTTGAATAGTCAGTGCGTAGAATAGTTAAATCTAGGCATTGCCTCAATTGTCATTTTTGGTGTGGATGCACACAGCATCCGTCCCATTTCCATTTCCAAAGATGACAGTCCCTCACCTCCATCCTCATTTCCACCCCATCATTCAGAGCTCCATCAGGTCTCACATGAAGTACGAGTCTCTTCCTAAGCTGTCTTTCTCTACTTCTAGCCAGAGTGCTCTCAGATTTGTTTTCCACATTGCCACAGAGAAAATTTCTGTAACGTGGCGTTAACCTTCTTTAAAATGTTACAAAGATACCCTGTCACCTATGTCAGTGATTTTCAAGCTTTCAGACAAAACACTTTTTAAATAACAAAATCTGTAAGTAATATAACAAACACGCAATTTTAAAATACCAATTAGTGTAGTAATTAGAAAATAATGGGCGAAGTAATTTACTGTAAAGTAAGATGCATTTTAAGATAAAAAGTCTGAGTACTTCTTGTGTTATTTAGCTTTCTATCACTATAACAAAATACCCAAGATGATTATTTTATAAAAGAAAAGATTTATTTTGGCTCATAGTTTCTGACATTCCATTCTGTGATCCATTGGTGCTATTGCTTTGGCT
Organism: Dolichotis patagonum; assembly: GCA_004027295.1. Taxonomy (NCBI): domain Eukaryota; kingdom Metazoa; phylum Chordata; class Mammalia; order Rodentia; family Caviidae; genus Dolichotis; species Dolichotis patagonum. Next base: position 8,526 of record PVJX010006221.1, read on the forward strand.
TCTGGTGGGGGATGCTAGGTAGCAACAGAAGGGAATATGTGGGAGAGCCAGCTGCTCACTTGATGTCCAGAAAGCAAAAGAAAGGAAAAAGGAAGGGGGCAGGAGTCTCACGATTCCATAACCCCATTCATACCTCCAGTGACCTAAGGGCTCTGCTTAAGGCCCATAGCCTAAAGGCCGCATCATCTCCCAAGAGCATCGGGCTGAGGACCAAGCCTTTAACACATGGACCTTTGAGGGCGTTGAACCTTCAGATTACAGCACTGCTGCACACCGGGTGCACAGCCGCATCTTCGGGGCAATCTCACGAGCCTCCCCTCACACCCAGCCTGTGGCTTCGGGTCATGGTTCCAGGGCCAGAATCTCTTTCCAGGCTCACAAGCACGTCATGCTTTGCCATCAACCCTGCTTAATCTGTGCTCTAGTATACACTTAGCTATTTCACTTTTTCTTAAATCTTATGAAATTTTGTAAACATATCAAAAGTAGAAAAAAGTTAGAATAATGATTCCTCACTTATTCCCACATTTCAACAATTATCGACATTTGCCCCGCTGGTTTTCTATATCCTCTTATTTCTTTTCTTCCTAGTATTTTGAACATAATGTTAAATATTTCTCTATGTATCTTGAAAACAAATAACATTTTATTACAATGTTGGACGTTGTGGTGGAGGACAGGAGACCTGCAAGTACTGTAAAGCCAGGTATGGTGGAAAAAGGCTCATTATGAATAACAAGGACATTGCCAGAAAATTCCATGGATTCTAATTGCCAAGAACATGGGAGGAAGCCCTGATGGATTTTCTTTCATACAGCAGCTGGTATTGTCCTGCAGAGAACTAACTGTACTAATTGCTCTTTTCTCACCTCTTTGCTTTCTCCACTAGTATATTCATTAATCATCAAGGAAAGGACCTCCAAGGCTATTACCCTGGGCAGCTGGCAAGAGTTCATGTTGATTACAGTGTGAAGACACCTCCCAGGTGAGACACATTCCTAAACCTTCACTTCCAAGAAAGTCACCAAAGCTAGCATGATAAATGGAAAAATAATTCCTTGCACCAAAGAAGCAATGTGATATTTATATATGTGTAAGAGTATGGTCTCAAGGTGCATCCATTTACCTAGGACTGTCTCAAGTTTATCTTCGTTTATGGCTGAGTAGTATTCCACTGTATTTAAAAAACTACACATCTTTTTTATCCATTCCTCAGTTGATGGGCATTTAGGTTCTTTCCAAGATTTAGTTATTACAAACTGTGCTGCTATAAACATTGGTGAACATATATTGCTGTGATATGTTTTTAATTATGTGGGAAAAGACTCAGCAGGGGAATTCCTGGGTCAAATGGAACCTCCAATCCTAGCTTTTTGAGTAATCACCATACTGACTTACACAACAGCTGCACCAGTCTACGCTCCCACCAACAGTGGAAAAGTGTTCCTTTATCCCCACAGCCCCACCAGCATTTGTTATTGGTTGATTTCTTGCTAATAGCTATTCTTTCTGGAGTGAGATGGAATCTCATGCTGTTTTAATTTGCATCTCTCAAATGACCAGTGACACTGGACTTTTTTTTCATATATTTATCTGCCATTTGCATTTCTTCCTCTGAGAAGTGTATGTTCATCTCAGATGCCCATTTTTGGACCAGATATTTAAATTTGGGGGGAAAATGGTTTGATACAATCTTAATGATGTTAATAATGGTTGAAAAATACTATTTAATGAATAGACAAAAGTTTAGAAGAAAATATAGCAAATTATTAAAAATGTTGCAATTTTGATTGTTTTTGTGTTTTGCACGGGTTTGTGTGGGTGTGGAGAATGGAATCTAGGACCTCAAGCATACTAAGCATAAACTCTATCAATGAGCTCCATCTTCCACCCCAATAATGTTTTACTGTTGCTTGTTTTTCATTTTTTTCTATATGAATGACGAGGTTGTTAGTATTTTAATTTTTAAACTTTTTTCTCTACTTGCCAGATTTTTTTTTTTTTTTGCTAATGACCACATCTTAATTTTATGATCAGCAATAAAATTGTATTAAACCACCACGGGAATCCAAGAAACACCAGTTTAAAATTTTGAGCTGGCCAAGTAACTTAAACTTACTGAGATCCTGTTTCTTTGTTAGTAAATTTATAAATTTGGCCTAAATAGTTTCTATCCTTCCACATGTGGTTTTCACAAAGAGAAGAACAAAAAGGAAAACTCACAGATACTTTGACCTTATTTTCTAGGTTAGGGAAGCTGGAAAACTACAGTAAGTAAAATCAGCAATTTGAGGAACCTATGAAATGTTTGATCTTGGACAATTTTTATTCCTTCTCTGAGTATCAGCTGCCTCATCTGCTAAACAAAATAATTGGTATAAAATTCCAGAACACACTAGGCACTCAACATATGAAAACCGTTATTCTGAATTCATTATCTAGTATCTATTACAAATTTCTCTTCTTTTATTCGACTTTGATGTAGCCAACCAATTGTCCTCCATGTAAAGAAAAGGAACCATGGCCTCTATGCCTTAGAGCAGTGTGTATCTCCACTGACATGATCAAACTGGAGATAGCTGTGAGATCATCTCCATCAAGTGGGATGAATGAAAAGCATCACAAAGAAGTGACATGTTGTAGCTGAGTTTACACAGAATAAACATTGGGCTTAAATGTCTTCATATATTCTGATTCTCAGTTCAGAGCTCTTATTTCTAACCACATACTTATAGAATAGGATAATTTTTTGAGATAAGGTCTTTCTATGATGCCTAGGCTGGTCTCGAACAGTCAGCTCAAGTGATCTTTTTGCTTCAACTTTCTGAGTAGCTTGGAGTACAGTGGGCACCGCCACACCCGCCCTCATGAACACTTATTGTAAGATGTTGGTTCTTTACTACGAGAAAGACTAGAAACAAAATGATAGGACCCCACTTTCAGACCTGCACTTGACCTGAGTACACAGGAACCCTGAGAGGTGTCCTGTGAGAACTCTGATGACGCCTATCACCTCCACCTTGTCACATCTGACCAAGAGCCAAATACCAATTCTCCCACCAGAACGTGGCCCTGTTAAAAGGAAGCCTGACTGCCTGGCTTTGCAGAGACTTGTGTCTGCCCCAGAGTAGCTTCAAGATGCAAGTGGCAATCTGTAAGTGCCAAGGCCAGTCAATAAGTACACATGTCCACCTGTAAGTTTATCAAGCATCTGGTTAAGAGTAATAAGGGGGGAAATGTAAATCAAAACACAACCAAAACTGGAAATAATGTAGCTCTTAGGAGCAGTCCTAAGTATACATACTATTACTTTTTGGAGAGAAATTTAGAAATAAGAAAACTTATCATCCGTAGATAGGCAGATAGGTAGATAGATCCAATCTCATTCCGAGATGAAGAAAGTCCTCTGAAAGAACCACAGAAGAGCACACACAGAAGCTATAATAATTTTTTCTGTAGCACAACAATTGTCTATGCATTGCCAAGCAAGTATCTAAATTTAGTTATTGTAATAATGGTGTAACCTGACCTGTGCCTAACGTCTTACCTTCCCGGATGTATTCCTCTGCCAGCTTGACACTTTTAGTAGTAGAAGCACACTAATATCTCACTTGAAAAGGAAGCATATTCTGGTTCTTCAGAAACATGTAAGGCAAAGGCAGAGGCAGGCTGGCAATACAGAAGGGTATATATGGGGACAGTCACTGGGATTTGGTTCAGATGCTAGAGCTGTTGATGGAAATGACCAGACTGACAATCATGGTCACAGGGCCCAAACTCATAGGATAATGACACATTCAACAGAGAGCTAATGTTCTCCTTGCCACTGGGAGGCACATTTTGTAGAATAAGGAGAACCCACCAATTAGGGCGCTTAGGAGGGCAAGTACCTGTTGAGCATGAAGAAAGAACCAGGAGAGGTGGATGCAAATTACTGCTGCTTCTCCAGCCCCTCCCCAGCACAGCTGCCCTCCACCCACCCAGGATCTCTCCAAGTTCCTCATCTCTCAAACACGGTCACATTCGTAATCCTGTTATTTCTGAACTTCAAGGAGAGCCACTCCATTTCTGCTAACACATTCTTTATTAAAGGAGGCACATTACAACCAAGTTTCTACCCAATTAGGCAAACATTATTGGGGTTTTTTGTGCTAGAAATTGAACCCAGTGCCTCATGCATGCTAAGCACCTGCTTTATCAAGGAGCCATACCCCAGCCCGACACTGTGCTTGTGTGTGCTGGGAATATCACCTGGCGCCTTACACATGGTAGCCAAATGTTCTACCACTGAGTTATATTCCCCAACATTATTGATTATTATTGAGAAGGTTTAGCCATCTCTTCGTGTAATATCACAGCGGTGGCATTGTGTGAGACTGTCTTCTCACCTGATTGGAATTAGATGTTCCTAAACCTCAGACAACATTTAATATTTTTCCCACCTGTAGCAGTTCACCTCACATGTTTTATAGTTTGAAAATATACATCTCTATGAGGATATTTAGAAAATACTGATAATAAAAAAATCAAAACTCACTGATAAGGTCATAATCTAGAGATAATCGTGCAGAATCTTTCAGATCCAACCAAAATAGGGTAGAATGGCATTGTGAAACTTTTCTTGTGTGTGGTTACAGCTTTATTACGGTAATTCACATACCGTACAATTCATCCATATAAAGTGTTTAATTTAATCAAAACCTTTGTTTAAATTTAATAAAATATTATGAACTTTTTCATCTCAAAAGTTGTAATTCCACCTCATCACTTTTAATGGTGGCATGGTCACTGTATATATATGTCTGTATTATTGACTAATTACATATGCTTTCTTTTTTAAAATATATTTTTTATTTTTAGTTGGCACAATAAGTGTATATATTTACAAGAGACATTTCAATACAATGTAATGTTCAGGTCAAGGTAATTAGCAGATATCTATCACCTTGATTTTTTTAAATGAAGGTGTTTATACTTTCTATTATCATAAAAACAATTTGGTAAGCATTCTTAGAGCTACATTTTTATCACTATCCCTAACTGTAGAATTGTGGAAACAAAATTTATGCACATGTTCAAGGTCTTCATATACACCACTGAAGATGTACCAGTGAATGAATGTGCCTGTGCTGTATGCAGGTATCTTGTCGTTATCTTGCCTGCTTTTCTCTTTGGAGAAGTCTTATCAGAGTAGTGGTACAGGAAGTTTATAACTGATTTCAGGTCTGGCAAACACCAAGGTGCACCACAGTGGTGGTTTTGCTAAAAGAATGCACTGGGTCCTTGAAAGACCAAAACACCCTCAGGAAAATGCTGATGGACAAGGGCACCGTGGAGATCGGACTGGGGCACTGAGCAGCACGGGCAGAGCAAGGAGGTGGGACGCAGGTCAGCTTCCATGACCCAAGGCTGGGGAAGAGGAGAACTGCTGACAGGAAACCCAAGGACTGAAACCCTTCACTCTCTATCTCGACTTTACCAACAGTGGCCTTGGGGCAATGGGAGTCTTGTCCATCCTGTCTTGTTAGTATCCTGGCCACTGAAGTTGGTGAGAAAATGGGCCACTTTTCTTCTAATGGGTGCTTAGCAAGGTATTTCTATCTCTACTTAGACCACTCTTAGACTCGGCCATTTCATCCAAAAGAGAAACTCCGTATCAACCTCAGTTAGACCAACAGACGCTCATTCAATACATTTGTTTTCGAAGACATTCAAAGCCTGCTGAGCCGTGGTACAAGGAAACCACTTACCAGAGAGACTACTCACTACCGTTTTACAAGATTGGTAAGTCCCGTCCAGTGCTCTCGATTTGCTGAAATTAACCTTGTCTAGGGCACAGACGAGCTTGTCCCGTGGCCGTGCCAGCTCAGGGAGTGTGTTTGTGGCTGGAAGCAGGGAAATGTGAGGAAAGAAGTGAGGGGCTGTCCCATGGGTGCGCCCTCCCCCTCCATCCAGCTGCCTGCGTCCCTACTGCAGCCATGAAAACGCGTGCACGTCCTTCTAGGAAGCAGGCTCGGGTGCGAGTCCTCCTCACTGAGCCGCAGATCACGCCACAGGGTCCAGCGTGCTTGAACATGCTGCTGGGGAAACTTTTTTCTCTTCTCTATTTTGAATGACTTTATGACAGTTATTTGACACATCAAGGGGTATGGTTTAAAACTTCTATAGCTACCAGGTATGGTGGTGCAAACCTGGAATCCTAGCACTTGGGAGGCTGAGACAGGAGGATCGTGAATCTGAGCCCAGCCTAGGCAAATGCATGAGTTAGTGAGATCCTGTCTCAAGATTTAAAAAACACATATAAATGTACTGGGGATATGGCTCACTGTGAAGGCTCTGGGGTCACCCCCAGTACTGCAGTACACACCACCAAACGAAAGACCTTGGAGCATTTCTCTGCATTGTGACACGGGTGAGGATGCCGAGTTTAAGTGTTCCTTGTGTTCGTGTAGTCACTGGTGCCTTGGACTTCAGTTCACTGAACGAATCACTTCCTTGGCAGACTTTCTGATTAATTAATTTTAGGGGCTCTTCCACTATGGCACTATGGCATATTTAGTCCATGGCAGTGGAGGTAAGTGCTGTTATTTTCCCCATTCGCACTATGGGATACCGAGTTGCAGAGACTGCTTATTAACTATTCTCAGATCGATAGCTAGGAGTAAGAGAAGCAAGCTGAGACCCTGGCTGCTCCATTCCTGTGTGTGCCCTGCTTGGCTTCTGTCTCAGCCAAGTGTCACCTATACTTCTAGTGCTTCAATGGTTTTCTTTAAAGTGAGAAAGTGGTAGACTTTAAAGTGAGTGTTTAAAAAGAAAGAAAGCAAACTAGCAGATAAGAGAGGTGGGGTGGGAAGGATCTACTCTGCGGGGTCTCCTCCCCAGAGCAAAGAGCTGCAGGCCAGAGCTAGGCAGGGAAGAGTGGCGAGGCTGGGACCCAGGAAGCACAGATGGCAGGACCAGGAAGACTGGGCACTGGGCAGAGACAGGCAGATCTCAGGAGAGCTGAGCCAGGGAGAGGGTGGCAGTAGATGAAGTTGAGATGGGAGCCAGACTGAAGAAGGGGCTTGGGGTAAGAAATTATGAGTAGTGGTCCGGAATGCCAGAGGGGTTTTCTCCTGAGAAGGGAGGGAGCAGAGGGACTGAGGAGGACACAGGGGCTGAAAGAGGGACGTTTAGGGAAGGAGGAGCTGGCATGGAGACCAGGCTGGGGCCCAGGACAGGCTGCAGTAAAGGAAGTGTGTTAAGGGCCACAGGCTAGGGTGGAAAGGCCCATGACACCTGGTGGTACAGAGGCTGCTGGTGTGAGGAGGAGCCACAAAGGGGTCGATGGCGATTGGGAAGGGTGCACAAGACTCCCAGCCCTGCAGAACCGAAGGAGCCATGTGTCCCTCAAGATCAATAGGGAGGATGAAATGTCTTTTGCAGGGGGATCCAGAAGTGGCAGCAAGTAGGACCTACTTCATAATTCCTCTGCCAAGAGGAAACCTTGGTAGACAGACAGACAGACATACAGAATTCTCCCTTGATTAGTTTAGAAGACAATGTCTAACTCTTTGCAAATCTATAAGCCCAATAAATATCCTAGCAGAGCAATTAAACAGTAACCACTTGCTATTGTCCCAGCTTTCTGTTAGACACATAGAAATTTCAGGCAATGACCCCAAGTGCAAGGAACTTACAGTCCAATAGGGACAATGACACAAGACACATCAGCCTCTTAGAGAATGACAAGACCAGGAGTGGAGAGATGTGGTCACCTTGGCCTCTGACAGCCAGGACTACAGTGTGCACGAATCGATGGGTCAGACTCCCACCATGGAGAAGAGAGGACAGCATAGTGGGGGCTGCCACAGGGGCAGTGGATGGGTGGTGAGGGTTTGGGGAGATCAGAAAGGATACTGGCCCCCTCCTTAGGAGCCAAGAGGAAGTCAAATTATAAAAGTGCCACTGCAGGAGCACAGTCCAGCAGGTGACCCAGTAAGCGAGGAACACCTGGGCCTGGAGACGGGCCTGGCTGGAGAAGGTGGGGCTGCAGGTGAGGGCAGGGTTGTGGATATGGGGTGGAACAGGATGGGGGTGGACAGGTCTTGGGCATCGCAGTGCTGCAGGCCTGGAGCATTCTGGCTGAGGGATGTTGGACCAGATACTTGGCTTGTCCTTTTTACTCCTCTGGAAAATGGAAAATCAAAACCTACCTGTAAGACAGTTACTAGAATTTAAAAATCTGTCATGCACCTGTAACTGTGGTAAGTGACATACTAACCCTAACCCTAACCCTAACCCTAACCCTAACCCTAACCCTAACCCTAACCCTAACCCTAACCCTAACCCTAACCCTAACCCACACTGCTGCCATCTGTTGCACAGTCCCCAGGAAGCAGGCATTGTTATCACCTCCCTTTTAGCAGAAGAGGCAACTGAGTAATACAGATTTTAAGAATTTACTCAAGTAAGTAGCCTGTAGGATACCAGTCTAGATCAAACCCAGATCGGTCCCTCCAAAGCAATGCTCTTCACTGAACTAGGAAGATTGCAGAGAAAATGGAATGAAGACTCATATAGTGGTGTATTTCACATGAGCAAGGACAGTGCTAATAGAAAATGCATGAGAGAAAAAGGGAAGGTAACTCTACAGCCTCTTGATTCTGCAAGATATATCAGGCCTCTGATAGAAATAATAGTTTTAGGCAGGTGCATTCAAGTTGGGATCTGCAGACAATTGAAAATATGGTGCCGGAGAGTTCAGACAACATAATGAAAGATGAGGAACCGTTTGGGTATCACCTACCCAGTGAGGTTGTAGCCTGACCTAGTCTGAACATCCACTATACTGCAGTATTCCTTGTTCTAGTTGTCGAATCATTGACTGAATGTGTATTAGTTATCTAATGCATAATAACAAATCATTGAAAACTTTGGTGGCTTAAAACCTGAACAATGAGGTTTTCTCTCATGGGTTCTGTGTTATAGTTTGTATCTAGATGTCCCCCCAAAGCCTCATGTGGTCACAGGACTTTTTCAGAGGTGGCTGAATCTAGAGTGTGTGGTTGATTTGTAGTGTAATGCTGGAATCAAAGGTTCTGGGATTAAGGGTGGGTGATTGATTACTGGATCAGTCCACTGATTAGGCTGGCACAGCCCTAATGCTGGAGGGTAGACTGGTTACAATATAAGGGAGAGAGAGGTTTGTCTTGTTCTCTCTTTTTGCTTTTGCTGTTGTCAACTGCTATGAATTGTTGCCTCTCTGCCATGTGCCAATATAGACTGAAAACTCCACACACTGTGAGCTAAATAAACCTTTCCCTTCTTTGGCTGTTGGGTATTGTGCCTCAGCAATGAGAAAAGTAACTAAGACAATCTTAAGAGCAGTTCTGGCTCGGGATATCTCCTGAGGCTTCAGGCAGATACCAGCAAGGGCAGGATTCTCAGCTGACCAGCTGGAGTGGTCAATCATCTCCCAGACAGCTCACCACAGGACAGTCAGCTGACTGTTGGCTAGGGGCCTCGGGGCCTTTCTAGATAGGCCTCTACATGCAGCTGCTCCAGTCCTGGAGGCCTAGCGCGAGCTCCCCTTGGAATGAGTGAGACAGCACTAAAGTAGAAACTGCAATGCATTTTATGACCTAGACTCCAAAGTCCTACACTCTTCCTTCTGCTATTAGTCACACATGCCAGCCTGAAGTAGTCCTGTTACTGAAGTAACTCATACCCTAGAAAGCTGGCAAGCACGGCAAGGTTCAGTTGTTTATTCAGTGCCCATTGTGAACTAGACATTGTGTTTCCTGGGCATACAGTGACCACAACAGACTACACAGCTTCCACAGAGCCAACATCCTGGGGGAGGGACCCAACATATCCAGATAGAACTGTACAGGAAATGAGCGGGCGGAGGACTATGGCTATGGGAAATTCCTTTAAATGGAGCAATCAGGGAAAATGTACGTAATTTTCGCTGAGTTCTGAAAAGTATAAATGAGTCAAGTGAAAGCATTTTAGGCAAAAGGAGCAGCAAAAAGTGAACTCCTGAGAGCTGGAAAGGTCTTAGCAAATTTGAGGAACCCACTGGGGTTCCATGGGTGGTGAGTGAGGGTAGGAATGATAAGATAGTCAGATTTTATTTCAAGAGCAATGAGAAGACACTAAAGGATTTGGAAGAGGACTGACATATTTGGATTTTAGTCATTGGAGCATAAGACTAATTTTGTTATCAAGGCACATAAACATGGGTCTATCAGACAGACCCACATTTATTGTTTAAAATGTTTCTACTGATAAATCATTAATTTTAATTTTGAGATTTATTATATTAAACAATGACTACTTAACAACAAAGAAATCACAAACATAAAGTATTGAGTTTTTAATATCTATTGTTTACAAAAAAGTCATCAAAATTTTCAACATCAACTGGTTTTTAGTGTACAAAACCTAAAAAAGAACATCAGAAATAAATTGCCATATAAACTACAATAAAAATACCGTAGTGGGCTGGGGATTTAGCTCAGCAATGTAAGCGCCTGCCAGGTATGCACAAGGTTGTGAGTTTGATCCCTGGTACCAAAAAAAAAAAAAAAAAAATCACAATAGCACTCTACAGAAAAAAAGCTTTACCTCAATTTATCCCACCTAAGGCAGTCTGCACACGTGATGACATCGTGTTCCATACACACACAGCACATGTCTTTCACTTTCCAGGCCTTTTTGTAGGACACATTTGATATCTCAGTGGTCTTGCTGTTTTGTCAGGAGATTCTTATTATATTATACAGTGTGTAGTTAACAAGAACATAGAATATCAATAAAATAAATTACTAAATTCTTAATAAATATTGTGCATTTAGAAGACATCAATATTTTCACATCAGTTGTGTACTTCTTTAGTTTTAGTTTAGTTTTACAAAAACTAAAAGATAACCTTGAAAATAAATTCCTATATGAACTACAATAAAAATACCAATAGAATTGGATCACAAAAATAAGGTTTGCTTCAACTGTCACACACAAGGCAGTCTTCACACATGACAACTGCATGTTCCACACAGGAGCATCGCTTACACTGACAGCATGTATGTTTTGTTTTCCTGTACTTTCTTCTAGGGCACAGTTGCCATTTTTTTGTCTTCCTGTTGTCATAGTAGGCCTTTGGGATGCTGTTCCTGCCTGTTCACCTGTCAGCTCACCAGTGTGCTCTACAGTTTTTTTGCATAGTTCCCTGAGCAGAAACATTGTGTTTTTCCTGTGCTGTAAATGATCTCTCATGAGCTCCAGTCCCAATCCTCTAAGAAATTTCTCAGTGATGTTTTGCACTTCTTATTTTCTTTGTAAACTACCAAACTATGCTGCACATGTTTAGGATCGAATAAAACACAACCATTGGCCAATGTTTTGCATTCCAAATGGCATGATAGTCGCTGCATAACTCATCAATAACATCTACTCCGCCTTTGGTACTGTTATTGCAAGTTTCCATCTCAGGCTTTTGTTTTGTCAAGCTTTTCCTATCACTATTTCCATCATGCTGAAATGTTGACATCCGCAGTACGTATTTGCTTTTCTTTGTCATATATGAGGCCAATGTAAAGGCCTTATATATGAGGCCTTTTTAAAGAGATCTATAAAAATCTATAAAAAGATTATATCTTTTTAAAATTCAAAGATTGTACTCTACAATTCTGTGTTTTGAAACAGCAACAGTTCATTTGAAATTTCTGCTTTGTTCCTATGTACAGTTAGTCAACTTGTGCTCTGTTATCAAATACAGTATCAATTGGAAACCGATAAACCAATAGCTGAATGTCACATTCTGATTAGTTTGGGAGATGGGAGCAACAAATCTGTTCACAACATCATTCAGTTTACTGCTATACAAATAAGGATCTGGTGGTTGAGTTCCAGGATAAATGTCTAAATTAAAAGCATAATAAGTCTTGGCATCTACAAGAGCATAAACAATTATTTTGGGGGGTATTGAATTCAGGGCCTTGCACTTGCCAGGCAGGCACTAACGGTGCTGAACTAAATCCCCGGCTTTTATTTTATTTTATTTTATTTTATTTTATTTTATTTATTTTGGAGCATAATTTTTATGCCATATTTTGACCTCTTGCTTTCCGTAAGTCCTTTACATTTCTGTGATCACCATGAGAAATCCGTACTTAGTACAGCTGGCCAATGAATGCTTTCAGTTCAGCTACTGAAGTGTCATAATAAATACATTTTTTAATATGGCTGTTGGTATATACTGGATATTGCATTGTATTTCAGCCTTTGAGTATTTCGCAGCATCTATTAGCATTTTGTCTGTTACAATTTCCAACACTGAAGGGCAATGCTAGCATTCTGTCCAATACCTTTCACCCATAACATGACCCTCAATATATTTTCAGACCTAGTTCTAACATTAGATCATTCAATTTGTTTGTATGGCTATTTTATAACATTTTGACAAGTCAAAGATATACTCACACTGCTGTTTTCTTCATCATCTGAATCAAGGAGTCTGTATTCCCTGTGTCTGTATCAGTTGATTCTTGCTCCATTTCACTGTCACAGGAACTTCGGCTCACATGGGCATTGTCAAAGTCATCACATCATCACCATCATCCTCCTCCTCATTCCCCACACCACTCTTCTGTTATGAAAGTATGTATGTTATCATAATGGATCATCTTCATCATCCACGCATGAGTAATCTGATAATTCACTTTTGATTTCCTCCAAAACTTGCAAATCTGGTTTTCATTCTACTGAATTGATTTCTACAGAAAAATCAAAAGAAAACTTTTTTTTTAACAAACCCTAGAGTCGTGAGGGTCTAGTGGACCTTCTGTGATGCTCAGGTTAGCATATGCAAAAGCAGTCAGCTGGAGTATAAGGTGGATCCAAATCCTTATATATGCGTGTTCTTTGCCATTTGTCATACCAAGTGGATAAACACACAGATTGCTTCCTAGTTCCCTCAAGGAAAAGTACTGAGATGCACAGCTGGGTACTATGATGGCAAAGTGCAAATTTATAGTAGAAAAGTAAGGGATGGCTCCACTGGACCCAGGCTTATGCCCTGAGATCATTCTTGCTGACAGTTTGGAGAGAGACAAGGGTGGAGAAATGTCAACCACTGAGGAAGTTATTTAGTAGTTTAGACCAAAGCTGATGAGGACTTGGACCATCAGAAAGATGAAGAGCAATAAATGAGTTCTAGAGACATTTTGGAGATAACATCAATTGGACTTGGCTATTTGCACTGGGTAATTTTCATTCATTTATATTTATTCTTCCAGTAAACAATCTGAGAGCCTAACTGCCAGTCAATATGCTAGCTTTTGGCAATACCATGTGAATACCATATGAACAGCATGGAAGTAGCCATGAAACTGCACTTGCTACAAATGCCATGAAGAAAAATTTATGTGGTTCTGTAAGAGAACAATAGATTGCGGAAGGTCTCTGTGAGGAGATGAGCTGAGACCTGAAGGAGAAGCTAAATAGGAGTTAGGGAAATAGCTTCACAAAATACACTGGAACCTGCATGGCAAGTGTGAGGTTGTGAGTTCGATCCCTGGTACCAACAAAGCACAGTGGGAAGGAGAATGGCATGTTTGAAGAACTAACAAAGTAAGTGAACTGAAGTTGTAGCTCAGCAGTACAGTGTTAAGCATGCATGGGGCTCTAGGCTCAGTCCTCAGCGCCTGGGGACACACACACAAATGTGCCCAAGGGTTCATGTAGCAGGGTGTGACTGAAGATGTAGCAAGACCAGAATAAGGCAATGTTCAGATATTTGGCCTCTAGCCTGAGACTAATGGGAAACTGCTGAAAAGATTTAAGGAAAGTGGAGGCAACGATTAAAATATTTTGAAACCAGTACTCTTTGGAAAAGAAAGGGGGCCAAAGAGGGGCAAAGAGCGGTCAGGAGGTAACTGCACTGGGTCAGTTCATGTTTCTAGCTTTGACCAAAGTGCTTGAAGAGTTTTTAAAACCCCAGATTCCCAAGCTGTGCCATAACCAACGAGATCAGAATCCCCAGGGTGTAGCCGAGGTGTCGCAGGCATGAAGAGTCTCAAAATTCCCAGGTTATTCCCCTGTGTGACTGAGTCTGAGAACCAGTGATTCGGGCAGTTGATAATGGGTGGCAGCAGTAGAGATTGAGATGGATCTGAGCACTACCTGGGTGACAACTGTTTCATAAACAATCAGGTGGGTCAAGGTTTGGTCCACAGAAGCCTTAACAGAAACCCACGAAATGCAGCACAGACAAAGAGAAGAGACTGAACCTATCACTTGTTCTGACCAAGAAACTCACTCCTAGAGTGTGGGGCAAAGGTTTCTCACAGAACACACAGTAAAGGTGTTTATCAAAGCACAGGTTTGTCTTAATGCTGGGGTTGAACCCACCCATTGCACATGCTAGGCAAGTGGTCGGCACTGAGCTACACCCCAACCTTGTAAGTAGAGTTTTAAGAACAGAAGATACGACTTTACATTAGCAATGATTTACATTTCATGTTCAGTTCTGAGACTTCTGGTTTGGAAACTGTTAAGAGATTAAAATAGACCATGACAGGTAGTGGTTATTGCTTTACAAATTCTCAGCACGTATCATTATTTATTTAGCAAGCACTTAAGAACTGATCACATGCAGGATGTAGTGAGGGCGGTTCCCAGAGAATTTATAGCCTAAGAGGATGCAGTAACTCTTCAGAAGAAAGTCACCATTGTATCATTCACCCTAGTACCAAATCAGTCAAAGAAATCACTCTTCCAAAATGAAATATATACTTTCAGGAGCTATGTAACCCTCAGTCTCTCTGACCCTCAATTTTCCCACTTGCAAAAAAAAAAAAAAATAGTACCCATCTAAAAGAACTGAGATACGTATGTAAAGAACTTGGCAATGTTCTTGTATATGATACTGATAAGGCTTCGAAAAATGCCAGTTATTATTGATCAAGAATATATACCATTATATTTTTTAAAATAAACAGAATTGAATCTCCCATTGACGTTAAGGTCAAAAACTTGTGAAAAGTCATGCACAAGGTTATACTTGAAAATCTCCAATAACATTCAAACTTATTTAAATAACATGTATGGAATGTAAATATGCTTGAACTCTCATCAAACCGAATAGTTTTCCTATGATTCTCAAGTCTTCATTTTATTTTTCAGTGATAACTTTAAGGAGTCACCACCACAAATCCACATAAACCATAATTACAGTTTGCTGTATGAGGACTCTCACATATAATCCTCCGTTATTTCCATAGTACCTCCTATCTGTTAGCGTTTTGAGACAACATCCAGTATACTCAAGACATTTATTGTTGAATCAGTTAAATATGTGTATGATTTGTCCCTATTGTATATCTGACAGCGAAGATCACTAAGAGCTGTCAAAATTTCTCAAACTTTGATCCTACTTTATTTCCCTAAAATACAATGTTATTCTCAAGAAGGCTGTAATTGTCATTTGACTGCATAATCAGCCTTCAGAAATCATAGGGTTACTAACTACAGACAGGACTACACTTAAATAAAATATAATTTTTAAGAATCCTCCAAATGTATTTCTAGCCATGTTTCCTGGGTTAATGAAATGTTTTATCATTCTGAACATCAAGAAACGTTTACTTGTTTAAATGCTGTTGAATGTGGAACACAGCAGTTTAAAGATGAGGGGTGCTGGAGCCCGAGAATTGTGGGTGAAACTAGGCTCCGTCTCACATGTGAGTAAACTTTGATGAATTAATCTCTTGGAGATGGTGACAACGTCTGTGTATTACTGAGAGTAGCTGTGATTATTGGGTTAAAGAAAGTTAAACGCTTACTCGGTGAAACTTTGTTACAATGCTAGATGTTTGCCTTACTGATTGCTATAGTCAACCCAAGCCTTCCTTAAATGCTTAGCTTTATTTTTTCCCCTTACCTTTAGATAAGATGTTAGTGATTTTAGACAAGAAGTTACAAGACAGGAGAGGACTCCAGTTGTTCTGAATTTAGGGATGGTAATAATTGAGTGTGACACAAAGTGGCCCACTGATAATGTGGGACTGAAAGGATTTCAGGGTTTAGAATTGGGACATCAAATGCAAATTTATGGGATACATTTCATTTCATTTTGGCATAATGCAATAAAGCCTTTTAATTGGAGACTGGACCAAAGAAATGACATTTTGACTATGTTCCTTTTCCCATATTTTAAATACATCCATTTGTGCTAAACCTTATAAATTATTTGTTATTGTGCATAAATGATAAAAGGACAGTATGTTAAAGTTTTGGAGTAAACAGTCTTAAATCCTTAATTTGTTTTAAATTCCAGATGGAGACTACAAATTGGCCACAATTGCATCAAATCCTGGGCCACTGAATTCATTGCCAGAGCTCTACCATTGTGAAGAGAGGCAGCTTTGGAAACAATGCTTTTAAACTAAAGTAACCATGGCATTCAAACAAAGTAACTGTTGGCATTCTTAATCACACTCTGGTTAATAGTAGCAGAACTACTTAATTCCAGTGTGTATACACATAACCCTAATCCTAAAATATTTACATGTTGCAAATCCTTTTCAGGTTAATCAGTCAAAAACAGGGAATCAAGACCCACCTGTAGTGGCCAGGCATGGTGGCACACACCTACAATCCCAGCACTCAGGATGCTGAGGCAGGAGGACCATTCTGAGTGCAAGGCTGGCCTGGACTACACAGTGAGACCTTGTCTCAGAACAAAACAAAATAAAACCTAAAAACAGAAATTTCATTTGAACCAGCAATTTTCCTTCTAAGTATCTTCCCAAAAGTTAAAGACATATTAAAGTGACCCATGTGGGCCAGGGATTCAGCCCAGCGGCACAGTGCCTGTCTGGCAAGTGCAAGGTCCTGAGTTCAATTCTTGATACTAAAAATAAATAAATAAAAAATAAAGTGACACATGCACACCCAGGTTTATAGCAGCGCAGTTCATAATAGCTAGATCCTGAAAGTGGCCTTGCATGTCCTTCAACAGACAAATGGATAAAGAAAACGTATTCATACACAATGGAGTACTATTCTGCCAAAAAGGATAAGTTCAGTCATCTGTAGAAAAACAGATCATAATGTAAGTGAGACATGAGCTTAAATATTAAAGAGCAAAATAAAAAGATAGTTAATAGGAAGTAGGTGAAAGATCTGAGCTGGGAAGGGCATCAAGAGGTGGAGGGCAGGGAGGAAAGGGGATAAGGAATGAAGACACACTCTGTACATGTACCAACTTCGCACAAGGTAAACACTATGTACTGCAAACACGTACTAATAAAAATGTTTTTAAAAAAGAGGGAGGAAGGCAGGGACGGAGAGGAGGAGGGTGACAGAGAGAAAGGAAAGGAAATGATCTCAAAAAAGCAACGGCACATCCTGGCTGCTACCCACCTCCTGGCATACTGATTGGCTTCCTACTCCACCACGCCCAAGTAAATCCTATCAGTTAACAATATGTCGTTTTCTATTACCTCAGTCTCTGACATGGTCAACCAGGCAGGTGCCACCAAGAGATTTAAAAAATACTACAGCATGAAAGACAGGGATAATGACTTCAGATGAAAGTCTGAATGAGGACCCACTGAGAGACACATTTGAGCTAAAATACATTGATCCTCTCTGACCGAGGTACCCACCTACTCTAACTGGAGGGCCGCGGTGGTACCCTGGAGCTCCGCACCCAGTGCGTTTCTTTTCTCCCAGTGCACAGTGACCTTCACCAGGGCCCCCAGGCCATCTGGAGAAGAAAGGGGAGGAGTACAAACTTTTGCCATTGTACTAGGGTCTTTCCTAGAGGGGACTCAGGATGTTTCATCCAACCTATTTGGATCTTTGGACATGGAATGTATTTATAGATAGTAGATAGTTGGATCATGGGGGTTTTTTTAACCCCTTCTGCCAATCTTCACCTTGGCATGAGGTGAGTTCCTCACTTGGAACTTGGAATGAGTTCCATTCATACCTGAAAGAATTGTTAGAGAATTTCTGCCATTTTACCATTTGCGTCTATGTGCCTCACACCTTTTCTCCCCTTTCCTTTCCTGCCGTCTTTTGTGTTGAGGTGATATTTTGGTGGTGCTCTGCCTTATTTTCTTTAGTGTAAGTTTTGTAGATATTTTCTTAGTGGTTACTATGGGAATTACAAATTAATGCCCCAAATTTATAACAAGTTTTAATACCAACTTAATTTTAATAATACATATTTGTGTACAGCTCAGTCCCTCCCCGTATAGTCATTGTCAAAAACTACATTTTATATAATATGCCCCCAAATTTTTTTGGTTTTTTTGCATTTGTCCGTGACTTAAAACATATAGGAGTGCTCACTTCAGCAGCACATATCCTAAAACATATAGGAAATTACAAACCCAAATATTTTATACTATACTAGCTCTTAATAGTTACCTTTTCTGAGAATTTTTTTTTTTTTTCATCCTATCTATGGGAGAAAGAGGGGAACTTTTCACACTTTGGGGCATTCATATTCTTCTGTGGACTTTGTGATACACACTGATTTTTTAAAAAATCAATTTTCTACTAGTTATTATACTCTGCATATTAAAGAAAAATACTGAAATATTTGTCGTTAAAATTTTTTTTCTGAGCATTTGTTCCTTCCCACGTCACACAGCTTTGTGATTTTTTTTAACGTCTGATGTTATCTTTGATAAAATGTCTTAAAAGATTCTCTCACTCTAACAGTATTAATCAACTAATATCAAGTATTATACTAAATGGGCTCTCTTCATATTGAAATACTTTGTATGGCCAGCTAGTTCCCTTCTGAGTGTTAAAATTTCAAAGATTTTTCTGTGCCCTCACATGGTATATACTGCATTCTGAACTACAGTATTTTCTTTCCTGTTTTGTTTGACTCAGGATTTCTTGAGTTTGCCGTCAACCACCTCGGCTCCTTACTCATTTTGCTGAGTTGCTCCAACTCCCCAAACTGCCCCCAGCATCTAGGCCTCTGCACATTACCTTAGGTGCTTCTGACTCCTCACCTAGTTGGTCTGTTAAAGATCCACTGACGCCTCCCGATCCTTTCCACATTTAAATTAGCCTGTCATTCACTGTACTCTGTACTGTTCAACTGCAGCACACAGCATCATTCACAAACATGTGTTAACATGCTGTTCCCACTGCGATGACGCTCTTGCTTATCACCAGCGCGCAGGCAACCCCTAGCAGAACCTGGCACATATATGTATGTACTTATTCCATAGAAACCTATCATTTTAATAGTTTTCACTATGTCAACCAATCAACAGTTCACTTTTTAAGAGCTTCAGTAAGAGTTCTTATAGTCAGGGTAAGAATGTAGACTTTAAAATCCCATCCAATCTATAAGAATAAATGAAAGAAATACATTATTTTCACATATATCATTATAGCTCTACAGTGGGTTTGTAGAATTATCTGTACTCTTCTTTATTTATTGAGTCCAATAAGAGTGCCACTTTAGAATTTTATAAAAATACAGCCAGTGAAGATAAGATACTTGGATTCTCCCAAATAATCTCTTTTTAACTCTCTCTACACTATCCCCACGCAGAGGGGTATGCAGAGATAACGTTCCTCCTATATACTCGTATTACCAGAACAAAAAACAATACACAAAGCATACTAGAAATATTTGGTTCTTTTTAATCAGCTATTGAGGGTATAATAAAATAAATTTAAATGGCACCTAAACATGTAATAGTTCAACAAACAACAATCTACAAACAATATGTTAAGCCTAATTGTCAAAATAACACATTTTTGTTCAAGAAAGGAGAAAAGAAGGAATGATCAAAATTATGGCCAGCAATTTGGGTTCATTTGGACACTGACATACAGTTGATTTTGTAGGTATATTGGCAGGCACAGTGTTGAAAAATCAATCCATTAGACTTAGAAATAATTTCAACAAGGAAAGATATACATTGCAGTTCATGTCTCAAACTAAAGAAAAATATCCACCAAATATCACAACAGATCTTTTAATAATTTTTTTAAACATTAAGATTATTTAGGGGACCATTATTTCTTTTTGAACATTTAATTAAATGATTATTAATAAGTTCTGATTAAATGATTAAGAATAAGTTCTGTGAAATTAAAGGACCCATAAGTGTATACCCTGCCCCACCCGCTGCCCCAAAGCTCCATTTTGTAATGGTCTTGGCAGAAAATAAACAATTCCCAAAAATTCAAACAGAATTTATAGCATTACAAAAGTTTACAGAACCCCTATCTTTTCATCATTCTTTTTCTAACAGCAAGGATTACAATGAGAATTCATCAGAATGTAAAAATATTTGTGCAAAACTGCATTGTTTTCTTACCATCTAATAACAGGGGTAAAAACTAAAACACAATGACAATAATGAAGAAAAACTGCATCAAAAATAACTACTTTAGATTTCAAACAACAGAGATTATTCTTTTACTAAACATGAAAGAAACATGGCACCATGAGCAGCAGGAGCAAGAAACGATCCGGTGACAAGGCCCCAAGGAGCCGAGCGGGACACAGCCCAGGCTGCCCCGCACTAGCCACCCAGCACAAGCCCGGGATGCCTGCAGGACTCCGACTCGATTCACTGGTTTTATTTCTGAATTTGCAGGTCATAAAGAAATATTTAACAAAGTCTTTTCCCTCCCCCCATAGAGTGTTTCTTGTTTTGCTGGTAATCCTTAGAAGAGCTGAATCATGGATTCTCTGGATTTACCTACACCGATCCACTTCACTGGAAAAGAGAACAGCGTCAGTTCACCGACAGCGAGCAGCCCCCAGGGTAACGCAGCCTCTCCCGCTCTTGCTCCGCACCACCCTCTAACCTTTGCCTGTGCACCTTTTTGTGCCACTGGATTTTAACTCCATGTACTCAGGAATTACCTAATGCACAAGGTTAGGGAGATTTCTAATCATCTGCACAATATGGCTTTAGATTAGATTATTTGCAGAATTATTGGCTTCCAGTACTGTTAGGAGAGCCCCTTATGGATTTCACAGAGGTCACGGTCAGCCTCACAGCCATTTGTATGTCAGAAACTGTTAACAGCAGTAAGCAAATATCTTTACTAAAACTGACACCAGCCTGGGAGGGCCTCTTGGCAATTTGGAAAGTCAGTCATATCTAATGTGAACTACAAACACACAAATGAACAATACAAAAGTCAGAACTCGTATAGAAAGCACCTCCTACCACTTTACTTTTTCTAGTATCTCTAATTTCTATTAATTCAAATAAAAGGAATTTTTAATACATCTTATCCACCCTTTATACTTGTTTTATGTATTTTCTAATGAGATTTTTTACCTTTCTGTATTTATTATTTCCTAATGTGTATTCAAGAAACTCTCAAAGGTAGTTTAAACCAAATTAAAAAAATAAAGCCACCAAGAATCATTTTTCATAGTTATAAAAATATAAAAATAACCTGCTTTTAAGAGAGAAGGAGTAAGAATGAGTGTCACAAGGTAAAAACAAAAAAGATTAACAAAGAAATTAAAGACAGGCTCAGAAAGGGGAAGAGGTAAGTCTTCCAAATATACAAAAATATTTTATTTACTCTAAGGAAAAATATTTTATATCTTATCAGACATTTTACACAGATCATGAGCACTCTGCAAAACAACAATCGTTTTTTAAAAATTCTACTTCGAGAGCAGACCAGTAAATTAAAAATAGAAAAAGAAGATAGTTGTTCCTAAAGCTTTATGTTTTACCTGGAATTTGAAGCTCATCTTCAATGAATCGAACATAATTTTGTGCATTAATGGGCAGCTCTTTAAACGTCCTTGCATTTGATATGTCTGTGTTCCATCCTGGGAGTGTCTTATACTGAACTTCAACTTTATTTAAGACTTCTTGGTTTGCTAAAAGTTAAAGAGTATATTTATTCATGGTACAGTCTGCCTATGTCAAACAGCACAGGTTCACAAACACAGCAAAGTCCTTGGAACCAGGGATGTGTCAGAATTTTGAATTTCTGAGGCTTCAGAAAGTTAAAACACTACATATCTGGCAAAGTATTCTATCACTGAACGTTTCTGGGTTTTGTATTTATTTTTTGAGACAGGATCTTGCTATGAAGTCCAGGCTGACCTTGAACTCAAGGTGATCCTCCTGCCCAAACATGCCTGGCAATAACCAAACATTACTGAAGCAACTTGATTATTCACGGTCAGTGGGGAAAGATTATGCAGCTCTTACAGCAGTTCAATTGAGGTTTGGTGCCAAACATGGAGCTTTCCCTTTTCAGAGCATTTTGGATTTTTATACTGTGAATTACAGCTCTGTACAATGACAGCAACCTCACAGAAAGAAGCCCTGTGCACCTGATGACTGCTGAGAAATCTGTCACTGTGGCTGAAATTTTCACTACTCTATGTAGTCACTTCTCGGCATCCCCTCCTGAAAACGCAGTGCACCCTGTAAGTGAGAACACTCAAGTGGAGGATGCTACGGGGCCCTGCCAGGTGACCCTCTGCAAGTTGGGCATTGAGGCCCAATCCCCAGGACACCCCCCAAGGAAGGCAGCTGCCACACCCACTGGCTTTCCATGTGGGAACACAGGGGCCCCAGTCACTGTCCTTCATTCAGGACAACTCAAGGGCCACTCTGCCTGCCAAGTTCCCCAAGAGATCTGTTAAGGGCTCCCAATGTCCCCCACTACTTGTCACCTTGTAACTAATTAATTACAAAGTGACAACTGTTCAAACTATACAAACCAGAAGCCAGAAAAAACAAAAACATAGACATCACCTGGATGGAGGCCTTTAATGCCCCCAAGCCTGCACTGCTATTTCCTATAACCTCACTCCTATAAAATCTGCCTGTTTCCTCTACTGTTCTAGGGGTCACTGAGTCATGACACACAGCGCTCACCAGGTATCAGACTGGACTGCTGAGAATTTCAAATGTTACAGTGTCTCTATGGAGAGTGCTTGGCACATACACAAACACAGGGCATCAACAGCGGTCCACAGGGTGCCTTTCACGCCGCTCGTGTCACTTGCCACATCCACACAGCCTACCTCCTGATGTCCCACACACTCAATCAGAAGCCTATGCTGAAATGTCTCCAAAAGCCTTCTCCAAAACACAAGACTTCTATCAAAAGCAAGCACAATGCCATCACCTTGCTCAAATCAGCACATGACCAACAAAAGTGTGAGGTGAGCAAAGTGTGTTGGTGCAAACTTCTAACCCCAGCTACTCAGAGGCTGGGTCAAGAGTATCCTAGGCAATTTAGCAAGACCCTGCCATATAGAAGACTCTTTGTTTTTAACCCACTCAGCCAAAAAAACCTTTTATCTTTTAAATGGAGAATTAAGGCCATTTACATTCAAAGTTATTAATGACATGTGTTGACTTGTGCCTGCCATTTGATTTTCTTCTAGGTGTTTTTGCTCCTGTTTCTCATTTGTGTATTTACCTTTCTAGTGAGATTTATACTTTCACTTGCATGGTAGTTCTCCGCTTCTAGGTGTAGGGTTTCTTTAAACTCTTTTCCTTTTCTTTCTTAATTGTGCTGGAAATGGAATCACTCACACATGCTAGGCAGATGCTATATCTTCAGCCCTTACTTTTTAAATTTTGAGATAGGGTCTTGCTACATTGCTCAGGCTGGCCTTGAACTTGTGACCTTCCTGTTTCAGCCTCCTCCATAGTTGGGATTACAGGTGTGTACCAACATATCTGTTCTTAAGTTATCTTTCCCAAGGCTGGCTTGGTGGTCATGAATTTCCTCAGTTGTTGCTTGTCTTGGAAGGTCTTTATTGTTCCATCAATTCTGGAAGATAGCCTGGCTGGATACAATAATCTTGGCTGGCAGTTATTTCCTTTCAGGACTGGAAATACATCACACCACACCCTCTCAGCCTACTGGGCTCCTGTGGCGGGTCTGAGGTTAGTCTCCTGGGGCTGCTCTTAAATATGACTTGACGCTTTTCTCCTGAGGAGTTTAAAATCCTTTGTCTTGTACTTTCAACATTCTATGTGTCATGGTCACCATGTTTTCTGGTCAGGTCTATTTGAGTTCTATAGGCCTCCTGCAGTGAAATTTTCATGTCTTTCCCAACATGAGGGAGATTTTTCTATTACTATTGAACACATTTTCTATGCCCCTGAACTATTTCTTCCTCTTTGGACATGATGATGTGGATGACTGATCTTTCAGTGGTACCCAAACGTCTTGTAGGCTCTCTCCATTCTTATTTTCCCCCTTACCTCTGTCTGCACATATTTTGAAGGATCCATCTTCAAACTCTGATATTCTGTCTTCCACCTGATCTAGCCTATTGTGGCTTCAACTAAACTTTTTATCTGGTTTACTGAGCTCATTTGCAAGATTTCTGATTGGCTTTTTCAAAATCTCTTCTGAATTTCTCATTCATATCTTAAACTTTTCCTAATTTATGGTCCATGTGTATTTTCTTGGATTTCATCAAGCTTTTTAAAAGTCATTTTTCTGAATTCCTTATGAGGCATTTCATCCACTTAATCTCTGGAATCTGTTCTAAGGGCTTATAATCTTTGGAAGTGTCATTGTTTTCATATCTCTCATGTTCTTATGTTGAGATGTGAATATGGCAGTCTCCCTGTAGCTTCTTTGACTCTGATTAGTGAGTGTGGGGAGAACACACCCTATTTTCTTCTATAATTAGAGTGGTGGTCCCTATCAGCTGACGGGGATTTCCTCTGACAATGCTGACATTAGCTCTTTATGGGTCTCTGGTACCAGTATGCAACTGATGAAGGGCCAGAAGCACCCATCCTCCACTGAGACACTAGTACAGGTCCAGATGTTGCAGGGGCAAGGGGAAGGATAGCAACTGCAGCATGTGCTAGCATGAACTCACACCCAGTACTCAGGAGTGTACAATCATACAAAGTGAGGAGAGGAATGAGGCCACAGGCTCGCACAGGTGTGTTGGAAGCCAAAGTGTTACTCCTCCCTGCTGCTCTGGAGGGCGTGCTTGCTCAGGAGTGAGACCCCAGACCCAGAGTTTGGGTCCCTAGATGTGCATGCCGGGGGACAGGGACAGTAGTGGCTTTACTTCCTGATTCTGTAGTTGTGGTACCTGCCTGGGATTGAGTGGAAGTGGGCCACAGCTGGAGCTAGGAAACTTGGCCCCTCAAGCCTACACCAGGCAACATTTCTCTCCAGACCTTTGTGGGGTGTAGTTACAGCCTGAGTCATGGTGGCACTGCTTGAAACTGCCCAGCACACCTGTTGGGTTGCCATGTTAGCAATAGGAGCCTATGTGCCACACTCGGAGAGGAGTGGCAGGAACCATGCAGGCAACCACCCCCAATTCCTACACCCACAAAAAGCCACACACAACTGGCCATGCCTCCTGTCTCAGAAGGTAGGTGCCTCAATTCCCAGGTTATTGCACACCACACCCTCACTTTCCTCTGAGACAGGAGACGAGGACACAGCAAAGTAGCTGGGTAACCGGGCATGACCCATCAGCAGCAGAGACTTGTTACCACAGGTACAGAGCTCCAAGAGCCCTGACACTGATTAGGAAATGATAGCTATCTTCAATTCTTCTGGCAGAGGACCTTCATGAGCGAGCGCTGAGCCCTGCACCTGATACCAATCTTATGAGACAGCTTAGATCTGATGTCAGAGCAGGAGATATAAAAGACAGTGGCCATTAAGCTAGTGGCTGATGCCATGAGCCTTTTTACTAGCCTGCTCTGCACTCCAGAGTATGCTTCTTTTCCTACTCTAATTGGCCTACATTCACTCTGCACAGCACTTCTTTTGACAGCACTTTTTCTTCCTAGGAACTTCTGTGCTTCTTTTTCTTCTTTTACCCTAAATGTTAAACTTTCACATTCATCAACTATTCTATCTAATTTGTGAATGGAACAGTAAGAGCCTAGAAAGGACTACACCGCCCTTACTACTACTACTATGATGACAACGACCAGTAACATTTCCATGTTGCAAACACCCATTTCCCTGTGCAGATCTGTGCGAGACACTCCACTAAGCCAAGCCAAGTCTGGCTTTTGAGGCAGCTACCGCTGAGGCAGCCAATGGAATATCTCTGAGGCACCAGGGATGGGGCATGCAGGCGTTTCTGGCTCCTATAGCAGAGGAGCAACAGTAGATCCCTTCTTAAGAAGACTCTGGCTTCAGCAGCCTAGGAGATAAAATGTATTCCTTCTCCAAAACCAGATCTTGGGCCTCTTATCTATTTAGGGTATAGGCCTGCAAAGGCCAAGAAACTTTCCAAAGCTAACAGGCTAACAATGCTGGTATCTCCACTCACATGTTGGAACTCTTTGACCTTTATCTCTGCAGAGAAAGACTCTATAGAAGTAATGGTATTTTTTTTTTAATTTTAAAGAATTCTTAATAATACATATTTGCAGTACATAATGATTATATTCATTGTTGGAAATCGGTACATGTTATGTAACTTTTTTTTTTGGTGCTGGAGATTGATCCCACAGGCTGGTGCATGCAAGGCAAGAGTTCTACCACTGAGCCACACACCAAGCCCATATCAATTCTTGTTTGATGCTTAGGTACTTGTTTGCCCTCCAAATAAATCTCAGCTGAGAACTTTTTACATAATTATATTACAGTTCAATTTTCCCTCTGCCTTCTCTGCCTCGTCTCACAGATGTTGCTCAAATTATAAACATATAAGCCAGTGTGTAAATCTCTCTGGCAGAATCTGTTTCCTAGAGAACTCAATCAGTGGGGACTCCAATGCAGACAGCTAAGCCCACAGTGTGAGAAGGCAGCTCTACAAGAGTAAGTGGGAGCTGCATCACTGGCCGGCTGGCTGGCAGCGAGGATCACTGGTGGTAGAGTACAGACAACCTCTGATATATCGGAACAGTACTAAAATTTTCATGGAAGATGAAGTGGTGACACTACCTGAGGCATTGCAAAATGAGCACAGTGGCTGGGGCCTTAGCTCAGTGGCACAGGCACCTGCCTGGCAAGCCCAAGGTTATGAGTTCAATCCCCAGTATCCAAAAAAAAAAAAAAAAAAAGCACAGTGGATGTGGCTTTTGATGAACGTTATGAATTGGAGAAAGACAACCAAAGGCTGGGGGTCTTTGCTCAGTTTAAATTAAAATATGAAAGCCCAAGGGCTTTTGTGACATCATGTAAACAGCATTCTTCTATAGCAAAGAGCAGAACATGAGGATCAGGCTCAGGTCTCAATATACAGACAGCAGAGTTCTAGTGTTAGATTCCAAAACCCAGCAAATCTGCTATGAGAAGACCAGGGGGACCTGTCTGGGAAAAGTGGAACCCTGAGAATACTGATAGGACACCTGGGTTGCTGAGTTGAAATTCTGAGGCCTGCAAGATGTCCCACCACTTGCTAAGGTTATGACTTCTCCTTGTATGAAGACGATGCAGAGGCCTCCGCCTTGCAAAACAGCATGTGCCTATCTCAGATCTACCCTTCCCTTCCTTCCTCATCAGGATGGTACACAACCCAGGTCAGTAGAGGTGCACCAAAGGCATGCACTTTTTTTTAAGACAAAAGATGTTAACATATGAGTTGCTTTTTCTAAACTAAAACCTCAGTATTAAGGTTTAATTGCAGCATTGGCACTGTGTGATGAGTAAGTGGGTTTGGGGTTATGGTTTGGACACCTGTGGTTCACTAGGACCTAGGATCTATTTGTCAGCATTAGGACAAAATACCTGCCATGAGCAATTGGAGAGAAGAGGTTTATTTGGCTCATGGTGTCAGAGGTTTCAGTCCATTTCTGGCTGGCTCCAGGCAGAAGCATCATGGCTGATGGGCATTGGTATGAGGAAGCTATTCACTTAATGGTGGCCAGCAACAGACAGCAGAGGAAGAGCGAGAGAGGAAGAGGTCAGGGGCCAGATACAGTCCCCATGCTCATGTCACATGCCCCATTCCCTCCACCTTTGCCTTGTATTCTAATAGCCCATTCAGCTATGAAACCACCAATCCAGTAACCCACTGATACGGCTAATGACCTCACAATCCAATCACCTTGACGAGAGTCTCTGGATCCAGTCAAGCTGACAATCAAAATTAACCACCACAATGACCAAGGGTTAGGGAAGGAAGCACTTGGGAGGAAAGGGGCTATATTCTAAAAGATCTGTGGGGTAGAGCCAGCATTTGCCAACAGGCAGCAAGTTAGTATGTATGGAATTGGACCAAGGGGGAACATGTAGGTCATGGGACATCAAGTTAAAGAGGATATATGGTCTCAGGTACTCTC
Organism: Dolichotis patagonum; assembly: GCA_004027295.1. Taxonomy (NCBI): domain Eukaryota; kingdom Metazoa; phylum Chordata; class Mammalia; order Rodentia; family Caviidae; genus Dolichotis; species Dolichotis patagonum. Next base: position 36,785 of record PVJX010006221.1, read on the forward strand.
CCAGGATGCATGACACAAAGATGATAGGAACATTCTAAGAATGTCCTGAGAAGCTTCAAAATCATGAAACAGAGTCCCCATGGCCATGAGGGAGAGAAAGAACTGGTCAGAAGACAGGTAGTAACAGAGCTATAGTCTATAAATGAAACTTTAGTTTCAAAATGAGGTCAAAGATAGTTTTTCAAAGGGCTGAAGACAGTGCTTCAAGAAAAAGTAATGGCCACTCAACTAATTTCTGAACCAGAATCTATTTTCAATCTATATCTTGGTGTCAGCAGGGCTAAGCGCCTGGAAGGACAGACCACAACATAGCACCGTGTGTGTTCCGCACCACACATTGAGGAGAGGGGAGCACCCAGTCATTTTGAGGACTGTTAGACACAAAGTTCAAGCTGACGTGGAAATGACAGCACTGCTGTTAATAAAGAGGCCACAGGAGGGCCAGCTTTCCAATGGAATCATGGCCCAGCTCCAGCTCACTGGGTTCTCGGGCCCAAAGATTCACCTACTGTTTTTTCTAGTCACACAATATAAAATTGGAACAAACGTACTTATTAGGGGCCAGACTTCCATATTGGTCTCTTGGCTTATTATAGTGGAAAAATGGACCCTTTTGAAAACTGCATTTCGTAAGGTAAATAACCTAGACCAGCAGATCTATTAGCTCAGGGTTAATCTGTTAGTAGAGGAATAAGATAATCATTACCAACTGGGGGTCGAGATCCATATCCCCAGGGATCTGAGTCTGCTTATGTGTTTTCCCCAGTCTTGGCTAATTTGTTCATCCATTTAGTGAAGCTAGGAAATACCAAGAGATGCCCAAGTATCGCCCAGGGGCCAAACATTCTTCCCCACCCACACTGTGCAACAGCAGCCGTCCATGCTCTTAAAGATCCATTACCCCTTCTACTGACTCCTTTCCATGCCTGCTGGCTTTTGGCACATGAAATCTAATATGACAGGACACAGCCTTAATTTACAGATGAACAGAACTTTAGCTTCCACTTTCCAGCCTTAATTTACAGATGAACAGAACTTTAGCTTCCCAGTAGGGGCTAGTATATACCACTAACCTTTCTCTTGAAAATTTCCTTAAAACACTCAACAGAAATCTGCAGGAGCTACTGTACTTCTACATAGGGTTCAACAACCAGCACAAGAACAGAGTGTATCTTGATACGCAGAAGACTGCCTTTAAGATAGGTACCACCCTTGTGGTAGGAGGGAATACCGCACACCAATGACTCCATTCAGTCCCTCACCGGGGAACCAAGCTTGGACAACGGGAGCAGCTTCACCCACGCAACCACACTTACTGCCTTGGTTACTGGGAAGTACACACTCTGGACACCCGCCTCAATTTAGGAGAACTTGAAGGGCCACCCAGCTCTCTGGCTCTTCTTGGGATTGGCCACACTGTATTTTGACTATTCCTTCATAAGCGATAATGCTGAAAACACCCTCCAATGCACTTCGTAAATGCAAATTTCCACCTCAGACTATTTTGGAGAAACAAGATCTGAATCAGCTAACGCATCTTTAAAAAGACAGTTTTACCTATCTGGCCTGTCTTCAGTGTTTCTGCTAAAGGAATCTGCAGTACTGTTCCCTACAGTAGATCTTCCCACTTACCATTAAATTTGATTAGACTAGTGTTTTGGGTGTTGGAGTTTACAACTTTTGAGTAGCTCTGACAGCAGATGTAACAACCGAGACATAACATATACTGGAATAACTGACTTCCCAGTTGAATAATATCCTATAAATAAACAGATTCTTTTCTGTTCCCTACTGTTCCTGAGAGAGGAACTCTTCTATGGAAGGTATGATCCTCCTGCCTCAGCCTCCCAAGCACCATGCCTTGTTTGTGGAAATTACTTTCAAAACAGGGAAGATGAGACTCAGGAGCAGCATGCCCAAGATGCCATGTTTCTCTTCCTGGGTCTGAACACATGCTTCTGACCCACAACAAATGAAAAGCAGCCAGGAGCTGAATGCTAGCAAGTGAATGTATCTGCACTACTTTATAAAGGGCCTACCCAGCTTATTGCTGTACATCGCACATCACACAGAAGCTGCTCCACTACGTACATCTTAGAACAGTCCTTAGACATAGTCTTAAAAGAAGTACCTGGGAAATGAGGTATGACTTCATCACCTAACTTGTAGGCAACACCAACTTTGATTTCTGTAAACATGTCCAAAATATCCAACTTGGTAAGTGCCAACCTAATTTTGGAAGAAAAGGCAAAGTTATAAACAAACTCTTAAGAGGCCGTAATATTTAAGATGCAGGAGTAAAGGAAAATTCATGCAAAGCTCAAAGTTCCAAAGCAATTCTGAAAACTGGTTAGGGTTATATTTCAAAGCGTGCCACACATAAACCCATAGGGAACAATCTATTGACATGTATTCTTTGTAGTATGCCAGTTATTTACTAGTGATTACAGCAGACCTTCCCTGGGCCTGGCGGACCCGTACACGCTGACTCAGCAGAATGTGCTGCTCCTTGTGCACAAGCACAAGACGTAAGCACATTTACACACATGCCAGCAGCCCTCGAGTTCTCCCTCTCGTTACCATTCACCTCCACTCTTCTGGTCAGAAACTGCCAAAGAGTGAGGAAACCACAGTAAGTGACTCTTCGCCATACATCAAAATTTCCTGATAAACTGACTGGATAACAGGTTTTTAAGGGGAAATCTATGGAAATTAGATAGAACACTGGGTTTGGGCCTTTTGTTCACAATTTTTTTTATCCTTTATTCTGTTATTTCCTAGGAGCACATACTAATTAACATGGATACAGACTTTTTTTTTGTCCTTGTCTTTTTGAGACAGGGTTTCAAGCCCTTGAGCTTGCTTTGTACCCTAGGCTGGCCTCACACTCAGTGATCCTCCTGCCCCAGCTTCCCAAGTGCTAGGATTACAGGCGTGCATCACCACTCCCAGCCTAGACACACTTGTGTGTATATAATAATAAATTTTAATGAGCATTTTCTGTGAGCCAGAGTGTGTGCTATGTTCTCATTACACTTTTCACCTAATCTTTAAACAGTACCACGACATATGCAATACTAATTCATGATTTTACAGATGAAAAAAGTGAGCTGCCACCAGTCACACGAGCATAATGAGTCGATCTGAGATTTGGATCTAGGATGCCAGACCTTAACCCTATGCACTACATTACTCTGCTGTACTGCCTCTCTTCTCCACACACGTTTACTTATTCTAGCTACTTACTTACCCACCCACCCATCCCTCATCTACTCATCTTGCTCTTTCTTATGTAAAGAGACTACCACAATTCACTTCCACCAACTTTGGATATGTCGGTCCCTCTTTTACATACCATCCCCCTACATTGTGTTCCACTTCTACCTAGAACTGTAATTTCAATTTGGAGACTGAAGAATTATATTTTTCTATTACAATGAAATTTTTTTATCCCAAATTTGCATTCCACAAAATGAAACCTGTGGTCATGAACTGTCCTATGGTCTCCAGAAAGAAATGTCTTCACCGATCACTCACGCGGTAAATCCATTGATCATATGAGCGTATCTGACTGAGACAAGGTCCAGCCAGCCACATCTCCTCTTCCTTCCGGTAGTTACACCATATTCTCTACCCCTCGTTTGCAATAATTCTCCAATTTCCTGGAGAACAAAAAAATAGATCTTGTGAATTAGAATAGCAATGATGTAAATTTACTAGAATTGTACTAGAAATCATATAAGGCAACGTCCCTTTGTGATCAACATCTTTCAGAAAACAAGCTGAAAACAGAATTCTAGAGATGACAACTGTATCTGACAAAGGCATGAGTTGGAATAGATCCACTTTTGGCTTCATTTTTTTACCCCAATACTTTTTACAATTTTATACATAGGTAACTTCCTAACATGGACACTGACACAAAAACAACTAAGTGCTATCCATTAAAATGAGTCATTAATCAGTATTTGTTAATATGGGCAAATCCAGCAATGCTTCCAAGAACTGCAGCTTGAGGTCTTCTCTGAAGATGTAAGGCAAGCACATGTAATGATCCTTGCAAAAAGGCACAGCAGAGAAGAATTCAGTTAAGGGAGAAAAAAAAATGTTTTGTTTCTACCATTTTGAATTGGATTTATTGAGAAACGGACTTACATTGTCTTGCTCTGTAGGAAAGGCACCAATACCAACTCTAGTGGTGTACGCTTTCACAACTCCGTACACTTCTCCAACATTCTGAGGGGGCATACCCAAGCCTGTGCAGACACCTCCGACAGTACAGTTAGAGGAGGTTACGAACGGGTAAGTCCCTAAAAAAGAAAAAAATTATTAAGATATGTTCAGGTCCTTATGCACGTTAAAACAGAATTACTATTAAAATTCCGCATTTGAGTATTTTCTAATTTATCTGACAAACTTCACCACAACTGTCACTGCCCTCTTTCAAAGTCTCAATGTTTTATTCTCCATTCTCTTTGTAATGAGATTAAAATGTGTAAGAGGATACCTATCTACATATTCTGAGTTTCTTGTTAGTTTAAAACAAATGACTCCACGTGATATGAGAATTTAAGGTGCAGCAGCACGGAAAGACAGCAACACACTGCAAATGTACTTTGCGGGATTCAGTATTTCCCTAGCTTTTGATCTCCTTTTTTTGGTGGGGAGGGAGTACTGGGGATCAAACTCACGACCTTGCGCTTGCCAGGCAGGTGTTTATGCCACTGAGCTAAATTCCTGGCCCTAGCTTTTGATTTCTATGCTGAGAATAACCTCCACATTACAAGTTATCAGGAGTGGTATTTTCTTCTCCCTTTAATTAGACACTCCGGTTTCTTTCCAGATTGGGTAGGCATATTACAGTATCAGAATATCATGCATAGCACGGTGTGGTGGCACACTCCTGTAATCCCAGCACTCGGCAGGCTGAGGCAGGATTGGTCCAAGTTCAAGACCAGCCTGGGCTACAAAGTGAGCCAAAGGCCAGCCCGAACTGCATAGTGAGACTGTCTCAAAAAGACAAAAAAAGAAAAAAAAAAAAAGAAAAAGAATATCGTGCATATATACTATATAAAAACACTCTAATTAGTAGGAACAAACTCTGAAATGTCAGTGAGCAGACATTAAGCATGACAGTTTCTCTTTAGAGGCAACCAAGAAGTTAAGCTTTAGCCTTGTGAAGATGGAAGAAATACCCTGAATCAACCCAGAAAGTCTCATACCCAGGTGTAAACAGGTTTTCATAGATCTTAAGAGTATGTATGTTTGACAATACCATACACATCTTTTAAATGAGCTAAAGATGATGATTCATCTATAGAATTCATCTTATTGTCTCACGGCTCCAGGCAAATGAGGCAAATGATTAAATTAGTAACAAAATAACAAAAATCATAATGTGCAGGACACCACTAAGCCCCCTGAACTCAAAACGATTTCCTTTTTTTAATGAAGTACAAAACTTAACATACTGGTTTCTAGCATAGTCCTTTAAAAAAAAACCTGGCATGACAAACCTCCATCAGTCCTGAATATGTAAGCTCAAAAAAAGCTCAAAAATATGTAAGCTCTTTAATGCTAACATTAATTATGCATATCTTAAGTATTTTATACTTTGGGCCCAGTCAAACTCTCCCTGTGAACCATACCTCACTTACCAAAATCAATATCTAATAATGCTGCATTTGCACCTTCTACCAAGATTTTCTTTGGTGGTCCATGTAGAGCCTCATATAGGAAATAAACTCCATCTTTCACCATTGGTTTAATCCTTTCCATATAACCCTGTGCATAAAGACAAAAACCAATTTCCACACGTACTAACACACTGACAATATAACCAGTACAAGCAGAAATTACCTGACTTTATGATGGTAAAAACTGACAAATGCAATTCAAAGAAAGACGGGTGGAGCTGGGGATATGGCTTAACAGCACAGCGCCTGCCTGGCAAAGCCTAAGGTGGTGAGTTCGATCCCCGGTACCTCCCACCAAACAAACAAACACAAAGTAACAGGGTGTTGCTGACTGTATTTATCCTCCTACTGCAACATTTACATTAGCTTTGGTCTCTCATGCTGATTCTCCAGAGCCAGAAAAGAGTTAAGAAGATCTCAGTGCTGGGGTATAGCTCAGTGACACTGCAAGGACCTAGCATGCTCACGGCGCAGGGCTCCAATTGCAGCCTGAGGTATGTGTGTGCATGTGAAGAAATTCTAAAGTTATATGTCAACCTTACGGCAAACAGTGATAACAATCTCCCAAACAGCAAAGTACTCCTATTTCATACACAAGGTTTCAGGATATGAATTGGCTATATTACCTGCTTTTTTTTTTGGTCTTTTTGAGACAGGGTCTCGCTGTGCAGTTCAGGCTGGCCTTGGGCTCACTTTGTAGCCCAGGCTAGTCTCGAACTTGCAATGATCCTCCTACCTCAGCCTGCCGAGTGCTGGGATTCCAGGAGTGTGCATCACACCCGGCTCACTGCTTTTAAAATTTGTGGAGTGCAATTAATATAACCAAGAATTTTGAAATTTACATCACAGTGATTATCAAAATTTAGTGAAGACCACAAGTTACATTGTCAGGTATGCAAATATCAGTGATGATTGCTATTATTCTTTTTCCTTTGCATTCCACTGCTGTAAAGTACTTCTATAGCATTACTAGTCGATAATACCAAATATTATTTTACATGTGAGCATTATAAAATTTTTTCAAAATGTATTTAAAGTGCTACAAATATTACTTAACTTTAGAATTCAAGTTAAAATGCCCTATAAAAGAACATGCCCTAAGACAGTGGTGGGGGGTCTTTCAGAGTGACATTAGTAATGAGCAGCCTGCTGCAGCACGCATGCCATAGGTTCACCACTACTGCCCCAAGGCCTACACTATAACCGCAATAAAAACTCTGTCTCAACAACAAAACCTAGTAATGCTAATTCTAAGATCTACTCACAGAAAATGATAGTCTATTCTAAGCTACCATCATTGTACTGAGATACAAATACAGAACATTCAGAACAGGTCTATGGGTTACAACTATTCTAGACTGCCATATGGTTTTTGATTCCTATTTAGTTCTGGAAATGCTAATACTTGTTTAAAGATGAAAAATAATATCAGATAAACAGGAAACAGTATGAAATTCACCAATGATTATGGGGGATGGAGGGTAAAGAGGGGAGAACCTTACATGCTGTCTCCATTTCCCACTGTGGGCCTCATCTTTGGCCACTTGCCTCAGTCATCTCAGGAATACACAGTATAGAAAACATTCACTCGACGGCTGTCAATCCTAATGGGCTGGCTAGCTTTGTAAGTTATCATACCACACTCATCCTTTGCTTATCTATATACCCCAACTGCTATGAGTGGTTCTTGTATATGGTGAATGTTATTGTTGCTCAAAATTATCCAACAGCCTTTCATTATCTCCAGGATAAAAGCTGAATTCCCTAGCACTGCATATAAAACCTACAATCTGGTCCCTACTTTAATTTTACCTTCACTGACTGCTCTTGGTCCCCACTCAACATTGCCTGAAATATGAACTGTACAAAGTCATTCACACATGCTGTGGCCAGGACAAACTGGTGCATTTGCTTTACCAGTTCTTACACAAAACTGGAATCAATGAAAGAGTTAGATGCCAACTTGGCAAACAAATATTAAAAGCAACAATAAGGGGTCAGAAAACATTACCTTGAGTTTTTGTAATTCACCTTCAATGTCTATTTCCAAAGTAGGGTATATAGATTTGTACTGGTTAGCTAGAACTTTGAACCTGAGAAGTACAGACAGATTAAGACATTAGCTCGCTTTAAAAATATTCAAATATTATTCATTTCAGATAATTTCTGCAGACTATAAGGGACCCTAATGACAAATTCCAAAACTGAAGTTACTTTGTGAGAAACAACATGTAATAAAGGAGATCATCCATATGAATATGAAACACTTAAAAAATATTTTTTCAAGTTTGAGACTAACAATATAATTAAGGTAATTGTAGGGTAGAAGAAAGGATAGAATGATAGACATCTGTAAACACAGAAGACTTAAATCTAATTGTATTATATAATGTAAAACACAAAAGGAAATGGTCTCCGTGATGCTTATAAGAGAAAATAGTAGACATCAGCAATGTGTCTCTAAGAATACTTCAGTGGAGGTAACTTGCCATTCCAAACAAATTAGCTATTGTTAAAAAAAGAGACAGAGCAGGTCATTGTAGTCCTAATGTCACTTCGTAAACACAATCAGTTCCTCATCACTGACTCACTGTATGGCTTTCGACAATTACAGCCAGACATGGTACTGTCCACCTATAATCCCAGCTATTAGGGAAGCTGAAGCAGGAGGAGCACAAGTTTGAGGCCAGCCTGGCCAACTTGAGGTGTTGTATTAAAATAAAAAATAAAAAGGGATACAGATATAGTTCAGTGATAGTGTCCCTGTGGTCAGTCCCCAGTACCAAAGGAAAATAAAAGATCCTAGAACATAGTGACTTCACCAAAGTACTGCCACACCCACTAGTACTATTCTATTTGTCGGCAAATAGAATAACTCCAATTCCCAATTGTAATTCTGACTTTGTCTTTTTGGAAAACTACTGGTATTCATATTTTTTTAATAATATGAATCTGAAAATAAGGATGAATTAGAATGAAATAGAAGTAACTTTAGTATTTCAGATGATAATAATAGGCCAACCGTCACTATTTAACTAGAATACTAGAGTTACCATTTTGTGCTCTAGGGTTTAAAATCTGTAAAAATCTACCTGTTCTTTCAATTTTGGAACATAAATTAGCTACCTTTCAGAGAAGCCATCAAAGTCAGAAACAAGATCACACATCCGAAGTCCACTCCGAGCAGCTTTGGAAGAATAAACTGGGCCAATGCCCTTTTTTGTGGTACCCAAGCTTAAAAAAAAAAAAGATCAAACAGTTACACCAAAAAGACACATGTCTTATGGCCAAATTGTCACAAAGGATGAAGTTATATATAACTATGTCTATTTATGTTATTTCCTTTATTTTCATGATCCTATTGGTTTTCTCAACAACTACACAAGATGTTCTATTACTTCTGATCTAGAATTTAAGTATGAAGGTGTAAATATGCTTTTATAGTACCAGAAAAAAAAAAATCTTACTTTTTCCCTGCCTGTTCTTGTCTCTGTTGTTCTTGGATACCATCAGCTGCTTGATGAAAATCAAATACTGATGGGAAATAAAACAAAACCACAGTTGTTAAAATATGCTAGAACAAAATATTTTTTATTTCAAACTACTGAAGTTATGAGTCCCTCCAGCCTCATTCTATTATGACAGATTACAGATACATTTTTAAAAGTGATAATGGTAGCATCGAGGATCATAAGGCCAACTGGCACCTTTATATGAAAACATGCCTCATCTTTCACTCTGATTTATTAATTTATATGACTATAAAACTGAGTCATTAACAAGTTAATTTTGTAACACCATAACCTAAAATTATACCAAATTACACAAAATTTTTTTTCTGACTTCAAGTTCTGAACTCCAGAAATCTCGCAATCATTCTGACACTTCCTTCTTCCTCACTAATCCCACGTATCTATCCTCTCTTACCAGTACTATACCTTACTGTATCTCTTTTCACTCGTGGACATTTCTAATCCAAGTTCTTTAGTGTACCCAAAACCATCTTTCCAAGACATACACATAATGCCATCGCTCCTTTGCCCTTAAAAATTCAATGATTTTTTACTACAGAAAGGACGAAACTCTTCTTGGTACAGCATTCTTGGGAGTCCACACTTTGATCTGATACCATGCTCCACCCGCTGGTCGCACTGGCATTCTTTGCTGTCCTTGAAAAGGTATCTGCCTCTCCTGCACACACTTGACCGCTCAATTCATTCTCTTTCAACACGTTGAATATTAGGACAATGTCAATTTATCTTAGTACTTAAGTCTATGCCAAGAAGTAATCTCAGATATTCATTGACTCGATAGTTTATCAATGAGGCAGGCCTAGAATTCTAACCAAAATTCTTGGTGATACTTTATTTTTAAACATTTTTATGTGAACATAATTTACAGACCAGAAAGCTTATTCGTCTTAGAGCACAATTCCATACCACCCACTAACTGCAATCTTAAATCCATTCAGATTCCCTTCCATAGTTGGCTCCTTTTAAGATACTACTGAAACTATACAGGCAGTCTTCTTGTGTGCTTGACAAGGAAAACCCCAACAGCTTGGTATGATCAACAGATCTCTCTCAGGGGACAGTGTGACATTTTATACAATAGTTAGTTGCATTACACAAGCTAAATGTATACAAGTATTGCGTGATTTTAAATTATCCAATCAATATTTGTTTCAGTACCATAGAAATAGGGTAACAACAACTGTAAAATCACAGGAGTACATAGTATACCCACCAAGAGACATCTACAAGAATGTTCAGAGTAACATTTGTAACAGCCCAATATAAAAAACTCAAATTTTCATCATGGTGAAATGGATAAATTGTGGTATATTTATGTATTAAGACACTATATAGATACAAAAAAGAAAAAATCCCTGTAACACTAAAGATGAATCTTACCAACAAAATGTTTAGTGGCAGACAGACAAAAAAAACAAGACTGCATAATGCTTAATTTTATAAAAAGTTCAAAAATAAACAAAACTAATCCATGATGAAAGAAATAAAAATAGTGGTTACTTTTGATGATGGGCAGCAGATAATAAGTAAGAAAAATCAGTGTTTTTTTTTTTTTTTTTTAGGGCACTAGAAAGGCTCCACATTTTAAGAAAGATGGTAATTAAATGAATAAATATGTGGGTTTTTTAATGCACATGCATGCATTTTGATGCTTTACAGCATGTTTTAAAATGATGAACATTTCTAATAAACCGATTCTAACCTTTGGGGAGCCAGAACTGTTCTTAAAAATTTCACTAAAATCTTTGTTAAATCAGTTATGACAAGTTTAAAATCTTGGAGTAGTCTGGTTCTTTTGAATAAAAACTTTCTGTTTACATGTCTTTAATTTCTATTGTCAAAAACAAGTTAAAAAGGTAACTGGCAACCCCCAAATACATGGCTGATGGAAAGCAAGTGAACCACATTTTCAAGAATTAATTTAGCACTCTGTCGCAAAGCTAATTGTTTTCCTAGGCTACAGGAAGCTATTAGTGTAATCACAGTAATTACTTTAAGGCCATCGTGGCATGGAGCCTTAGGTCGCCACAATTACTATTTTGTAAGAACAATGTTTGTTTAAAGTTGCTCGGAATATTGCTTCTATTTTCTGCATTTCCAGACATTGCAGGAAAGCCACCTTGGGAATGTGGTCTAATTGTTTAAATTAAAGACAATGATACATCTTTAGTAGTTATATTAACATCATGTAGCTAAGTTTGGCTGGCTGGCTGGCTGGCTGGCTGGCTTTCTTAATTTTGGTGCAAGGGATGCACCCCACAGCCTTATGGACACTAAGCACATGCTGTGCTGCTCAGCTACACTCCCATGTTGTGTCAATGTGTAATGTACCCCATGTGCTCCTCAATGCATGTACCATCTACTTTGCCTGCTTTCCTACAGTTCTCAGGCTTTACTCGAGAGCAAAGAGAGCCTCCGTGGCCTCCCACACCAGGACATGTGCATATTTAAACACAGTGTGAATTTGGATCAGTCACATACAAGTTTCCTGCATGGTTTTTAGAGTTCCCACTTCTCGTTCCTGGTTATCATCTCTTAAGCATGTCATTGCTACTTAATAATCTCATGGGTCCAGAAATAATAATCAAAGAAAACCTCAGACTTAATGGTGGTAGATGAAATTAATTTTAGAATCTAGTTTGCTTTAATGCGAGAGGTTAGCCTGAACAAAAAGCAGTAATTACACTGTATGCAGGAAGAATCACTCTGAAGATCTGCTGGAGGGCAGATGTACTTTTAAGCGAGTATACATAAATAAATGCTCTTTATATTTTTATAGGGCCTATTTTTAAGTAATTAAAGATGTCTTATGAAATCCTGCTATGTCACTCCCTTGTTTCACTAACCCTAGCTTCTGAAACAGGTATATTTCAGCCTAGCTTTGCCAAAAACCACAAAGAAAATATAGTAAGAGTTTATGTATTTGGGAACTCAACCACAATTCATCCTTCTTAGGTTTAATAAAAGACAAAATTGCTACATGTTTTCATTTAATAAATTTGATAGTTATAAGTAAAAGTAGTATGTTCTCCTTACCAATATGAGCTCTGTCAGATATAATAAGCCTTTTTTCCCAGCCTTCTAGTCCTAGAGGAAAGGGGGAAAAAGTAGGAGATACTCTATAAGTTTTTAAAATCTTAATTTCTTTACACATAAAGTGTCTAACAGTGTTTTTACTAAAGCAATCATCTTGGTACCTTCTACATAGGAAACACTGTGTTGAACAATTTTTATCATCTTCCCTTTATTCAATACACAAACTCATTCCCAATTTATCACTCCAAATACTTTGCTCTAAAATGCTCCAGTCTCAGACAACCACCACCACATTAAACATATCTAGGAATGCAGAAAGAAATTGGTTGGGAAATATTTTTGCTGTACATGGGGGTGGGAAGTCAAAAACCTAGAAGGGGAAAAAATTAAGACAAGAGAGTGAATTTTAGGGATAACATCTTTCCCAAGACAATTATAAAAAGGGTAACCAAACAAAATAATGAAACTTTCTCACCAATTCCTCCAGTGCTATCAATTACTACATTTATGCTGAATTATAATGAAATATTTGTATCGCCCCATAGAACTGAGAGCAGGGCTATGAGTTTTTACAGCACAGGGCTCCTCACCGAACATGTTTGAGAAGAAAGAAATGACTACTGGATGAACAGATGAACAAATTCAAATAGATACTGAAGACAGTGTCTTAGTAGGCTTTATGTATTTTCAAGATTAAAATACCAAGTCCCAGTTTCAAAACTAGTATTTATATTAGAAATTATTTGGGACTAGGAGAATAGCTCAGTAGTACACTGGCTGCCTAGCACGGACAAGGACCTGTATTCAATCCCCAGCACCACAAAAATATGAAAAATTTAGCTATTACCTTCAGTAATACCAAATATTCATTTTTTAAAAAAGTTTATTCTTTATAGATTAAGGAGACCTTCCTTGGTAATGTGCTAAAAAGAAAGTAAAGCCAGCACAGTAAGCCACACCCCTTACAGTTGGTCCCCCACCCCCACCCCCTCGCAGTACTGGGGACTCAACCTGGGGCCTTCAGGCTAAGCTAGTCCCTTTTGACTTCTTCATTTTGAGACATAGTTTCACTAAGTCTCCCAGGCTGAGCTCAAGCTTGTGATCCTCCTGCCTCAGCCTCCCAGAGTACTGGAATTATAGGTATACACTACTGTGATAGGGTTTCAGTTGTTTCTGACGTGTATGTATTCTAAAGTTAATTTTTTCTCCTAAGGAAAATATTACAAAGAAGCTATGGAGGTAGTCTTAACAGGGTTAGACAGGCCAGAAGGATAAGGAAGAAAGGCAACATGATTCAAGGAGAGAAGAGAGCAGCATGCAAACTCCACGTTCACCCAATTACAAAGCAGAGACTAAAAGATAAATTAAAAAAACAGGAAGGACAACAAAGGCAGTAACAGACAGGGTTCCATAAATCAGATGCAGCTGTTATGAACACTTGGAGATGAACTTCTACCTGAATAATAAACCAGAGCATTTTAAATTTGAGCTAATCTGAAGGGGAACTATAAGAATGCTTTTCCACAATGGTGTATTATTTGCATTATCAAATTCCCATCACCCCCTAATGAGGTAGCCGAGTAGATCAGGAAAGATGGGAAGTACAGGCTATTTCAAGTGAGGGGAACGAATGCACTGCCTAAAAGAAGCATTTCCCTCAGTTGGAAGCAAATTGCAACAATCAAGGGTGAGCTCTCAATCCCGAAAACACCGGCAATGAACAACTTGTGAATTTCCTAGAGCTGTGCCACAAACACATAGTAATTCCATACCTTAAGATAAAGTCTGCAGATGGTCAATGTGTAAGAACAACAACAACAACAACAAATCAGGATCTACAAAAGGGTCTTCTTGTTTTGTACTGAATAAAATTCTGTGAGTGGTACTAAAACTTTTGCGTTACAGTAACCTGAAACTTTAAAGTACTAAGACAAAAGTGTTAAACTGTCTGACATGATATCCTAAAACAGTCTTCTAAAAGTAACAGATGAACAGATACTCATTCTTTCGTACCTTTTCCTTTTTGAACGTTTTTGTCTGCTTCTTCAAACAATCCAGGTAGGTGAATCACCACACCGTTTCCTAAAGAAAACAATCCCCCATCTTAAACATTTGTAACTATAATGTTGGCATGTATATATAAGATATTAAATATACACAGCTATAATAACCTCTTATCTGGAAGAGTAAAAGACTTAGATTAATAGGACATTCTGATTCATCAAGGACTGACCACAGGAATGAAGCTAAGTTTTAAATACTTGCCTAACATAAATAATAACTGAATACAAAGGATATAAAACACTAAAATTATACTCAAAATAACTACAATTTTTTGGAAACAAAAATGAAACATGATAACCAGTATTTTACAAAGAACTATGTAGTCCGGCTACAATAGACTAGAACAATGTCATTCAAATTGGGGAGTCATTTGTTAGAGGTCATAAAATCATCTTAACTGTATGACTAGCACTCTTAGAAAATTATAAATGGAATACAAAGTATTCTATCGCATTGTTTATTATAAGGGTTCAGAACCAAATCTTTCTTATGGTGAGCCATAGTTAAACATATAGTATTTGGAAAACTAATTTGATCATCTAATATTTCATTATAGAACTATGAAATCAATGACCAAAGATACATGATTTCAGAAACTATTACTATTAAAGGATCTGAAAGAGTTACAAATTGCCAAAGTTAGGTATACTCCAAAAGGTAACATGGTCAAAATTAATACAGGATCAATGAACCATATAGTTAATGAGAAGCAAAATCAATTCTAATAATGAAACCTAAATACTATTATTAATCCCCAAGCAGTTCAACTGAAATACTTACCAATGAATGCAGTAACATTTGGATTAATTATTCCACTGGGTAGAAGATGAAAATCATACTCCACAGAATCTACAACAACTGTATGACCAGCATTATTTCCTCCCTGAAATACAAGATGGGGAAAACTGAGCATGACAGTAAGTACGAAAAACAACCTATCTCCTTCCAAAAGTAAATTAATATCTAAAAATGTCAATATAAGTTAATGAAGATCAAGTGGTTGCCATGTGTACAACACATACAAAGGATACAACAGTTTCCTTTGTACTACAGTACACTTGAATGACTACCCTAAATGGATCTAGAAATTAGCGAAGTCAGATTTTGGAAGACAGGTATATTTCTTTTTAAAAGGAAACAAATGAAAACATACAGGAAACAGTCTGACTTTGGCACCAAGTATGTATAATCATCTATTTAATTATCCATGATACTTTATCTATACAAAAAATATCTCAAAGATAGAAAAAGGAATCTATTTAGTCTAACAATGCAAATATTCACAAAATTCTTTTTGTTCTTAGAGCATATCAAGCAACTTTGTGACCTGAAATCTGGATTCTTTTTTTTATTTTTTTTAAATTTTATTTAAAGAGAAAAAAAGCAAAACAGAAAAAAAGGGTAGAAATAATACAGAATTTCAAAAAAAACAGTAATCACTAGATAAATTACATATTGTCTTCTTAGAAATAGTTATTCATGTTACAAAATTAAGGCATACAAAGTGGACATTCAAACAGTGAGGCTGCAAACAGTTCTGTTCAACGATCCAAAAAAACTTAGTAATACAGTTATCAATCCTACACACTTAAACATACATGCAGTTATATCCTTTAGAGCACTTTCTTTCCTTCCTTTTGCTTTTTAAGTCCATTATCTGTTTAGTTATATCATGTTTCAGCTTGCTCAGTACCTTATTGATCTGTTTTGTTGTTGTTATTTCCTTTTTAATCACCTTATATAATTCTGTTGTTTTGTTTTTGAGTTTCTCCACATCCATGTCACATGGATCCCCTTTGATGGAGCTGAGAATTTTTGGAGGTATTTTGTTACCCTGTTTTCTCATGTTCTACTGGTTTTTTTATTTAATTTTTTATTAACTTGGAGGTAGTAATATACAACAAAACAGGATGGAATAAAGCCAACTGAGACAGTGTAGTGAAACTGGTACAGAACATCACAGTAGATCACTGGGCAACAGTAATAGGCACCATTGTGTATCTCGTTATCTTCACAATAGTTGTTCTTTCAATCAGGTATAGCAAAATCAAAAGAAATACACAATATTATAGAACTTATCAAAACAGAATACTGAATAGAGCAACACCATTAATCAGGACAAAGCAAAACGGCGATAAAAATATCTGCCTTCAAAAAGATAGTCGAAGGAAATTCCCCCCACTCCCTGCATTACATACCTTCAAGTTCCCCAGAGATGCCAAGATCCCTAGATCCCACTTGCTAACGGTGGTGGGGGGTTGGATATTGGTATGTTTGATTCTAAGCCCACGCCCCAGTAGGCAGCAGGCGGTTGTTCAGCGCCCTAAGTTCCAACATGGCGTGGATCTCAGGAAATGCTGTCGCTTCTTGCTTCTTGCCCTGGCGTGGCCGCGGCTCGCCAGACCACAACCACTTACCAGGGCAGGCTGCTTGCTCTGAAATTTGGATTCTTAATGGGTTGAATGAGGATATCTCCCAACTAACTCCCCCAAATACTGGTTCCCCGAAGATTAATTTATACATCAGCCTTGTGCATTTACTTGGTCAGAGAAAGAGACTGCTAGAACCTGCCCATCTCTGGATAAGATAACTCACCGGACCAAGAAAACTATAACGCTCAGGCTCACACTACAAAGCCATGGTGAATTTTCTACTCTATGAAGCTTATGCCTACCTGGTCAATAAAAGAATAAAACAATGAGTTACATAAATTAGGTACAAAGAAGACAATTATTAAGTGTCCACGTGATTTTTCCGACTTTTAAATTAAAAAGCATGGATAAAAGCATAAATCAATTATATTTAAACTTCACAATTTTAACAAACTTATAAAAATAAATTAAGACACAACAAATTAAGACCATTTAAAACAAAACTACACCTCCTGAGAATGATTAGGGTTTTTTTTAATTACAAGACCACTTTTGATAAAATAAATGTTACTTTTTACAGAATCCTCACCAATCACCAATTCACATAAATGCAAGAAAACTACATCCTGTTAAAAAGAAATCTTCAAAACAGAGTAAATGCTTATTGCACTGTTTTTCACAATATAAATAACTCCTGCTTGAAGACTAATACTTTCAGTAATGTCATATACTTAGGAAAAAAAGAATAGCAGTGGTCCCTTTGACAGTCTGCAAGCTGACAGGTACAAGCAGGACAGCCCCAAGTCCTTCACAGGACACCAGCACAGACACAGGTGAAACATACATGTACACACACACGCACTCACTTGTAAAAATCTTAATTTTTAACAATTTTAGTTCATTAGTACATGTACATGGAGTAGAGTATTTATATTCTTTGTGAGAAATTGGTTACTTGTTATTTTAAATTGTAAAGTAGTTTAAGTCCAGGCTGGAACAGTTCAGCTATAAAAGACTACAAGTCATACTTTAAGGTAAAGTTTGCTTACTCAACCATTTTCAATAATCAATATCACATTAAGGATGATTATATAGTTCAAATATCATCTGAATTATTTAGCTGAATATGAAAATAGTGCTGAATATACCCCCAGAATAACCCAAGATTGTCTTATTAAAGACTTAAGAGAAACCTGGTGTGGTGGCTGAGGCAGGAGGAGTTCAAGGCTGGCCTGGGCTACAAATAAGTTCAAGACCAGCCTGAACTGCATAGTGAGGCCCTGCCTCAAACGAAACAACACAACTTAGGAGAGAAAAATAAGTACTTAATTATATTTGTGCCCCATGTGGGAGATGGGGTAGGAAAGCTTCACCTCGAACAGAGACGTGTCCTCAGGTGAGAAGTGAGAAGAAATTATATACAAAGAGTTTCCTGATGATGTAATCTACATAAATGCAAGTCTACTTAGTACACTGTCATATTTCTGAAATGCAACACATGAAGTTGGAATTTAAAGTGCCTTTTTAAACGCTAAGCTAAAATACAGATTGTCTGGTACATGCCAAATTCCACTTGGAAGCTCACTGTCCTCAAAGATGATACTGGTCCAAGGAGAATTCGCATCCATCAGCAGATAATGGTTTCAAACAGAAGCACAGCACTGACCACACCTGTGCCCGCCCACTTACAAACCACAAGGACAGATGGAGTTGCCTGCCACATAGCACACTATGGAACATGTGCCAGGACGATCGGCAGCAAGGACATGTTTATTTAATCATGTTAATGATTCTTATAAGTGGTACTAAGGCCAGACGGTACTAAATAAAATGATGGGGGAGATTTTTCTTATTCTAATAGTTATGTTGTTCTCTTAACCCAAATATTCCCCAAATCAAACCTGCTAAATTATACCCCCCCAAAGCATTAATCATTAATCACAGTATTAAGCATTAATCACAGTATTCATGTGAGCTGCTCTATGTAACTATCTCTTATTGCTTTGCTAAGTCCCCATAACGCTTCTGGTCCTAGTCACTCATGTACCAAATAACAAATACTTTTCATTTTCATAACTGTATGTTCTATCTGCATTACTTAACTAAATAACAGATCATGGTTAGGCAAAAACCTGTGGAATTACAATTCAAGGTAATTTTCTGTATCAATACCATAAGGAAAATGAGTCTCAGATTCTTAATGCTTCTTAAAGTTTTTATCTGAAGTGCCCCCCAAGAGAAAACAGTGACACATGTGATATATATGGAAAGTTTCTTTGAAGAAAAATGTAAGTTTACAATGGAATATGTGATGTTCTTTCAAAAATAAATCAAGTTAACTGTATTAAAATGAAGAACAAGCCGGGCATGGTGGCACATGGCTACAACCCCAGCACTCGGGAGGTGGAGGTGGGGGCAGAGGACCACAGCGAAAGTACGAGGCCAGCCTGGACTACAAAGTGAGACCCTGGCCCAAATAAATAATGTTTAAGAACAGTGAACACATAAACAAAAATGCAGTTAACATCCCTAATTCTATCAATTTTCTTTGACTACTGTACCTGCCCCGACCGACCCTCCACCATAACACTGGGGACTAAACCCAGAGCCTCCCACATGCAGGCGAGCGCGCTCTGCCGCTGAGCTATATCCTCAGCCCTGGACTACTACTCTCACACTGTTAGTAGTATTAGTGTATAAATTCAATTAACATTCCTTAGCTTCTAATTTAACAATTTCCTTTAGCTATTATCCACCTACATTCTGCATTATCATATTAAATATGGTTATAACATATAAATAACCTTCTTAGTGACTAGAAAAAGTTTTCCATCACAGAACTATGAAATAAACTGGATTATGATAGAAACAAACAAAAGAAACAGAACTGAAACTCTTCTCAAAGCTGAAAAGCAAGGTTTTCGATGCATCCTTTCAACTTTTACAAAAACACATGTTTTAATTATAAGTAAAATAAAAAACCAGTTTAAACTCCAAATTTTTTTTCTTCTACATGAGAATAACTAGAGGTCTACAATGTATCAAGACTGTTGGAGTCTCCTTGTGGGGTGTATTACTATTATTGACTTACATAGGGTGAGCCATTGTTGCATCCTTGGAATGAAGCCAACTTGATCATAGCATATAGTTTTGGTTTTGTTTTTAATACCAAGGCTTGAACTCGCGACCTTGCGCTTGCCAGGCAGGCACTTATGCCACTAAGCTAAATCCCTGGCCCAGCATATAGTTCTTTTAAGGACCAGTTGAATTCTGTTTACAGATACCTTACTGAAGATTTCTGTATCTCTGTTTCTCAAGGACATTGGTCTGTAGTTTTCTGGTTTTGTTCCTTATCAGTCTTGGTATCAGTGTAATGCTGACTTCTTAGAATCAGTTTGGAACCATTCTTTCCCTTTCCAATACATACGAAAAATTGAAGAGTACTGATGGTAGTTCTTCAGTAAGTTCTGATAAAGGTCAGCAGTGAACCCATTGGCTCCTGGGCTTTTCTTGATTGGTGAAGTTTTGATTACCATATCAATTTCATTGCTTATTACTGGTCTATTTGGGGTTTTTATAATTTCCTGGTTTATTTTTGGTGTCACATGTGTCTCAGAATTTATCCATATCTCCCAAGTTCTCCAATTTATTTGTAATACTAGCTTTCAAAACATCATATAAGCAGAACACATATTTTTAAAAAAATCATGACTGCCTCAATAGATGCAGAAAAAGCCTTTGACAAAATCCAACATCTTTTCATGACCAAAAGAAGTATAGAAAGATTTTACCTCAAACTGATAAAACTGATATGATAAAACTGATATGACAAACCCATAGCCACTGAAAAGGGAAAAACTGAAAGCATTCCTTCTAAAATCAAGAACAAGGCCAGGGTGCCCACTAACACCACTACCATTCAATACAGCACTTGAAACTTTGGCCAAAGCAATCAGGCAAGAGAAAGAAATTAAAGGAATAGAAAAGTTCCTCAGTTACTTTCCTCAGTGGGACAAATACCTGACATCACAACTTAGAGGTTTATTCCGGCTCACAGTTATGGTCCATGGTAGGCGGGCTCCGAGGCAGCAATGGCCTTGTGGAAGAACCCAGAGGAAAAGCTGCCCATGGTACAGCAGCCAGGAAGCAGAGACCACAGGGAAGAGCCAAGGAGGGAGATACACCCTTCCAGGGGACACCCCTGTCACCCACCTCTTCCAACTAGGCCCAATGGCCTAACAGCAAGCACATTTAACAACAGCGCCCCCATGATTTAATCACCTGCCAAAAGCCCAGCCTCTGAGTGGATGAGAGTTTTGGGGGTCATTCTTGATCTAAACCGCAACAGAAAGGAAGACATCAAATTATATTTGCAGAAGATACAATCCTTACAGAGCAGACTCAAAATGCCAACAGAAGAGTCAATAAACAATTTGGCAGACTACAAAAAAAAAAAAAAAATCAACAAATGAAAATCAATACTGCTTTTTAGACCAATGATGAACACACCAAGAAAGAAACTAGGAAAATAATTCCATTTACAATATCTTTTTTAAAAAAATAAGTACGTAGGAATCAATCTAACCAAGGAGATGAAAGACCTCTATCATAACAACTACAGAACTCAAGAAGGATATTGAAGAGGACACTGTTCTGCAAAAGCAGAATTAACATCTTTAAAATGGCCATATTGACAAAAGTGATCTACAGAATTAATATAATCCCTATTAAAATACTAGTAATAGTCTTCATAGGACCTAAAAAAAAAAAAACCTAAAATTTACATAGAACTAGAAAAGACCCAGAATAGCCAAAGCAACCCTGAGCAAAAGGAGCAAAGTGTGAGGTATCACTATTCCAGATTTCAAGTTATACTACAAAGCTCTACATTAGTAACAGAAACACATGGTGCTGGCACAAAAATCAACATGTAGACCATTGGTAATGGAATAGAACAGAAGACAAAAACAACCCTGATACCTTCAGCCATCTGATTTTCAACAAAGGAGAAAATTGAAACTAGATCCACACCTGTCACTCTGTGCTAAAATCAAAGCAAAATGAATCAAAGACTTACACATAAACAGAGACACTTTGAAGCTTAAGGAACATAACATAGAGGAAACACTATGATAGGAACAGGCAAGACTTCCTGGACACAACTCCAGTAGCACAGGAAACAATATCAAGAATAAATGGGAAAACATCAAATCAAAAAAGCTTCTGCACAGCAAAGGAAACAAAGGAGACAACATACAGTATGGGAAAAAAATTTGCTAACTATTCTTCTGACAGAAGACTAACATCTAGGATATATAAAAGAGAAATGACTCAAAAAAGGGCAAATGGACTGAATAGTGAAATCTCAAAAGTAATAGTACAAATGGGCAATAGGCACATTTTTTGCCATTAGGAAAGTACAAACAATGCTGAGGTTTCATTTTACCCTGATCAGAATGGCTATCATTGAGAACACAAAAAGCAACAACATTGGCTATAATGTAGGTAAAAAAGAACCCTTCTACATGGTTGGTAGGAATGTGATCTAGTAGAGCCACTATGGAAATCAGTATGGAGAGCCTCAAAAAACTAAACACAGAAATTCCACTGGACTTAACTATTAACTCTCCTGGGTATATTCCCAAAAGAGTTAAAAGACATCATACTACTATGTGCTATATATATATTCACATTTCTAATAGCTCAACTCATAATAGCTAAGCTTTGGAAACGACCTACATGTCCATCAATAGATAAATGGATAGAGCAAATGTGGTAATAGACAAAAATGGAATATTATCTGGCCATAAGGAAAAATGAAATCATGTCATTTGCAGGAAATTGGATGGAACCTGAGACCACAGGGTTAAGCAAAGTAAGATACAGAAAGTCTTACATGAGAAACCTAAACTATAAGTAAAATAAATGAAAAAGGGAATAAAGGAAACAAAAGGACTTTTTAGGATAGACAGGATGGAAATAAAAAAATTATCAAGATGTTATATACATGCATCAACTCTCCAAACATAAATATTATGTGTTGCAAACACATACACGTGCACATGCGTGACTGTTAGAAAACATTCTGGGTCAGCTATACCTTTTATGTACCACCCTTCTTTTTTCCCCTTATTTTCCAAATTATATAGTAAGTTGTGTTGCTGGTCACAGTGACTAATCCAGACTGGGACACCAGATCTAACCTAAAAGCAATTACTTAGTTCCTCTCCCGAGGAAATTCTGAATCTGAGTTTAAGATGCCAGTCATTTAACAGAAGCAACCTAAGGGAAAGGTCTACCAGGCCTAGTTGCTGAGATCCCAGGCGGAGCCTTCATTTTCAGCCAGCCTCAGGCTTGGTCATCCAGATCCCTGACCAAACAAATCCCCACTACACTTAAGATAGTTTCTTTGCATTGTTTGCCAACAAAGAAGTCACATCATTCTCAAAATAAACTCCCTATCACACAGGATGTATACACCTGGCTCGGGGAAGTGAACTCTGAGCAAATGTGATTAAATATTAAAATTTGGATATTTTATGCTGTAAGGACAACTCTTTAAAACATAGTACTGCAGGCACAAAGATGATATAACAGTACTTGGTTATTTCTAACTCTTCTACGTTTTTCCACATATGCTCCTTCTACTGATTATGTTTAAGGAAGTCAGAAGATAAGCGCTTTGGACTTTTCATGATTCCTCAGCATCACAGGCCATAATCCAATTCCAGACAATAAATTCAGATCAAGACATGTCAATTTGTACATGTTTCTAATGACATAGTTCCAAAGGTCTTAGGGAGGTTTAAAAAAAAATTGGAAGGAGAGGAAATTAGTCTGCAAAAATGGGTCTTGATTCTTGGTTTGCTACAGGCCTCCCCTTTCAGCCAAATCACTCCCTTGTCCACACCAACATATCCTGCTGTGGGAACCACAAATGCACTGAAGAATTTTCTGACAGTGTTTAAATCCAGAACCACTGGTATGTCTTAGACAAACTGCTGGGAACCACTGAAGCTGGAAATTGACCACATGAGCAAGGCTGAAGCATGACCATCTCAAGAACAAAGAGTGTCTAGGGCAAGCCACGTGAAGAAGCTGCTTCAGCCCAGAGAATACCTAGCCCCAAGACAATCTGAACAGTGGATTGTTAGACAACAGGGCATCATGTGACATTAAGTTGCTAAAAGGAATAAATGAAGGCTCCTGCAGAGAGGAGCCAGTTCCTTTCTTCCCATCAGGAGAGTAAGGGCTCCACCTGACCCCATCTTTGTCTCTTATTTTCTCATCCTCTCATAGTCCTTCAGCCTCAAGAACTGCATGGGTTGTGGAAGGCAACAGCAGAGGCCAGAGTGTCAAGGTGTAACAAATTCATACACATGGCCCAAAGGCATTTCTCAGGCCACTGAGGCCTCTCAAAGAGTTTGTCTTCTGTTTGTTCTTTTTGGTCTGAGTACATGAAAACTGTACTGTAATCATAGAGCTCCAAATGAAGTCAATCAACAAGTCCCAGTTAGCACTACAGATTACACCAATGGGCAGCAATACCTCAGATCAAAAGCCCTTTATCCAAAAAAAGATGCTACTTCTTGTCTGTCCGGCAAGCTTAAGAACCTCCTGACCTTTCAAGTCAATGCTTCTTGTTTATGCTGCTTTCCTGGTAACAATTGAGACCTAGCTGAAACGTAACATTCCCAGATGAAACATTTCACAGTTCACCAAAACTAAAGCACCTGTCCACCTACAGCAATAAAGTACTCATAAAAGCATCCCGACAACTGCAATTAGCTTACGATTCCACAGCAGACCAGATTAAATTACCGCCAGTAAATTGATCAAGTAAACCACTCAACAGTAACCAGACACACTAGGTAGGTACAGAAAACATATCCTTGTATCTGAATTTCTTTTTAGCAAACATAGCCAAGTGTACTGCTGAGCTATCTTTGGAAGCCTACAGGGACCCACCTTACCTTACAGAGTTACCTCCTAACTTCCAAACCACACCAATGATGACAGTTCCAGACCCTTTGCATTTTAGACCATAAACTGCCATTGTGAAACTGACAATGAAAGTGGAAAAGTACACTGCCTTGGAGGACTTCAGGTTCCTAATCAAGAAGTGTGAGACTCTAGTTACCAAACTTCAGTATACCCAGGGTTACTAGGTGGGAGAAGGAACTATGTAACCAAAAAGAAAAAAAAAAAGTATACACTAATGATGTAATACAGTTTTTGGGTTTCATCACTAATAAAACCTCTCCTTTAAAAGGGATTTTAAAAGCTCTGACATAAATAAATTTTTTTGAAATGCAATGGTTGCTATTTTTTGAAAGAAATGTATTATACTAAGTTTGTAATTAAGGTTGGATAAGAGTAAAGAAGCATTTCATGCGTAGCCATGGGAACTCCCATTATTCTTCAAGGCTTGCACCAACATTCAATGTTTCAGTGTCCCTTTTTCTACTGATAAACGCTCTTCAATAATCTTCAGTTTCCTTATCAATATGTAGCTCACCCACATTAATCTTTGATGTCAAAATCTGACATTGTTCCCAAAAGATTACTACATTTCTATCCAGTTGTAGTAAGCAAGCTATCAAGTGCATATCAATTTACTGGTTCACTCTAGATTTGTTCAAAGCAACAGATACTTGAATCTATCCAAAAATCCACTCATTCCTACCAAAATATACAAACAATAATTTGGAACAGGCATCACTGGGATGTTCTCCTATAATTTAATGATCCACACTTTAAGAACACAGAAAATGGTAGCAGATCCAAATAGAGACTCTAGTAAAGTTACTTCCTTTTAAGTAATGTTTCACTCTTTATACTAAAGGAGAAAATTTCGGTAGCTGATAGGTCCTTTGTACTTCTCCCTTACCAATGGTTGTTTGCAAGCCTTCTGCAAGTACCAGCATCTAGCTACACATTAGTAACATTTTTTCACTGAGTTTATTTTTATGGTGAGCATTCAGATGTAGCAACCATATACTATGCACTTTCTTTTGTAATTAACTGCAGCTAATAATTTTTTCTATATTATTTTAGAACCCTGAGTGAGAGAACACAAAGAAAGGGATTAATGCCCTGGCCTTTCCTGGTCACAAGTCACTGCATGCCTGTCACTGTAACCAAGACCACCGACCTTGTTTTCTCCAGGAATAATAAATAAGCCCTAGCTTATAGCCTGCTACAAACTGCTCTGGTTAAGAAGCCTCTGGAGTTTCTACTCAACAAGTAAGAAAAATAAAATAGCGCATGTTACTTTGAAAGGGTCTGGTGGACCAACAGGCTTGCTAATAAACTACTTCTGTGCTGCCAAAAAGGGGATTTCATCTTCCTATACTTAATTCCTTGAACACATTGTACTATAGCCCACTTCTCCACTGGGTCCGTCCCGGCCACATGGTTTACACTGCAGTTGTCTACTATACTTTGAGCTTCTGGTGGATATGATTCATACCTTTTTGGGGAGCTTTTTTTCACTCCAGGGCTAAGTGGTCCTGTATAGATACTCAATGTGTGTTTACTGGATAAACAATCAAGTGTTTGGAGTTGGTCCTGTACTTAAATTTTTCTCCTTTCTTAAAAGATATATTGATTTAAAATTCAGACATCATTAGTGTCTATGCTTTGATCCAAGCTATGCACACACTTATTTATGGACCCAGAGTCCTGCAACCTTGTAAGTAACTCCCCATAAACGCTGAAGCTGAAGGACACAGGCTTTAAGTGTTGAAATTTTTAAAACGCCTTAAGATTTTCATCTGCTCTTTCCGAAGACAAGCATTTTATACCAAAATCTGTAATTACAGGAAACACTAGTGGTTTTTTTTTCATTTTAAAACTATTTTGTATTAGGAGAAATTCCTATTTTATGCTTTTACTGTTGAAATATGGACACTATATATGTATATCACTTCTAGAGAAACTGCTATATAAAATTTGGATTCACAGTGTATTCACGGCACAAAATAATTATCAAAAGGTACGCAAAACTTGAAACATCAACCAAGCAGTGAATCCCAAGCTCTGACGTTCCTTAATAACCTACACAACTAATTAGGAATTTCAACATTTCATATCCTTTAATTTTATAACCTAGGAGACGGCGTCATTAAGCAGATGTCACACACACTACTAGGACTGGCCAAAACAATGTAAAGTGCAAGGTGAATCACAAACGAAATACATCTAAATTGCTTTCCTTCCTACTTGTGGCCAATGAAACTTTTTAACGAATTCTAATGATTAGATTTTAAAAGGCACAAGGTAAATATAGATTATATAAAGAAGGTAGTACAAGTAAACAAGTATGTCTACCTATCCCATCTGGTCACTTACTTTTCCACCACCTTCAGTAACATTTTGATGCAAACACTGCTGCTTCTTAATCATTTCTCTACATTTTCCAAGGCCATTAGATCATATTGGCCCATGACATACCTTCATACTAATTTCTTAGTAACACAGTAACACCTGTAGACTACTGCTACTATTTGTAATGATTTTCAAAGGAATATGCACCTGTAGGGAGGCTGAGGTGGGAAGATCACCCTGAGATGATCCAAGCCAGCCTGGGCAACATAATGAGTTCAAGGGCAGCCTAAACTACACTATGAGACTCTGTCTCAAAACAAACAAAACAAAAAAAGTCTTTCAGAATAAATAATTGTAGTGGTACATTCCCCAAATAACAGAACCAGTAATGGAGCTCAATTTAAATTCGCAGGTAAACAGGGTGGTCAAGAGGAGACCAGCAGATAAATGGCCTCAGCCTCTCCTTCTCACCAGCTTTGTCTTTTATCCCACAGCTGGGCCAGATCTAATTTTAAGGCCGACAAAGAAAGGTGAAGGCTGGTCTTCAAAAGCAGCTCTTAAGGTCCCTGGAGAAGGAATTCCACCACAACACCTCTGGGAGCCCAGTAAGTCTGTAGGCTGCCAGACAGGTGGAGGTATAGGAAGGTGGGAGGGAGGCCAGCTGCTGCTTGAAGTGGTAAAACACTACAACCTCTATCTAGTCAAGGAATGGGTAATTTCCGCGTGAAAAAATAACGTAAGAAACAACAACAAAAAAAATCCCATGCTAAGTCAGAGGATACTGCATTTAGCTTTGCACGTATCTGTAACTTCCTTAATTTCCCATGCTCAAATAGAATTTTAGGCAGAAAGTCTTCAGTCAAGTGAGCCAACTTCTTCAGAGCACCCACCCAAAGCATCATCGTCATCATCCCATTATCCCAAGTATTTCTAGCGAACAAGAAATACTCTTCCAGCCCAGTTTGCTGTTAACATATAACTACACTATCAGTTTGTTTTGAGTGTGGGTATGGCTCATCTCTTTTGAATTCAGAAACTGGGGGACGGTCATCGGAGAACCTTCACAAAGGCCTAGCCCTAGGCTGCTTCAAAGCAAACAAATAGGAAGAAAGCGCACACCGAAAACCACGTGCCTCCAGTAGGAAGTACATTACCACTCCCTTCCCCGAGAAAGTGAACTTTCCAGGGGGCCCGCAACAAAGTATTTCTAAATATCCGATGTGTCATTCATGTATTTACTTGCCTCACGCTTTTTAACCAAGACGCTTCATTCCTTTGAGACCAAAGAGTAAAAATAATTTCCCTTTAATATTAATGGGGTGAGGGGAGGAATATGGAGTAAAAACAAAAGACAGAGTCCCTCAACAGTGCCAATGCCCCGTGGTGGGTTCTGATGTCAACAAAGTAGCGTGCGGGCAGCAAAGTCCGCTCGCCCCGGGCCTGCAGGTAAGGCAGAGGCGAGTCTGGATTCGGGGAGATTTGGGAGGAATCGCGCCCACTGCCGCCCAGCCGGGTCCTCTGCCGGGTCCGCGCCCGGAGTGGAAAGCAGGCCTCGGGCGGTAGCTGCCCACGCCTGGCCCGCAGCGCCGCCGTCCCCGCCCGGTCCTGGGCTGGGCACCGGTCCCCAGGCGCAGCGCATCTCCGCCAGCCGGGCCAGCCCGCATTTCCTCCCGAGCGAGCGGCCGGGACTCTGGGTCAGGGGTCCCCGCCCCGGGGGTCCCCGCCTCCCGCCATTTCTCCGCTTCGCCTCGGTTCGCAGCGGGAGAACCTCAAGGTGACACCTCCTGAGGGCTGGCGGATTGGGGCTCCGGGCCCGGCTCGCGTCCGCGCCCCGTTGCCTCACCTGGCAGCGGCACACGATGTCCGCGTCCTGCGCCAGCAGATCCACCACCTTCCCTTTGCCTTCGTCGCCCCACTGCGCGCCCAGCACGACCGTCACCCGGTTCCCCCCCGCCGGCGCCCTAGGGCGGCCGCAGTCGCCGTTGGGCAGGGGAGATGCCGCCGCGGCGACCGACATGACTCCAACGACGTGCAGAGAGCGTAAAGGAGAGGAGGCAGCGAAGAGTGCGCGAACTCAAGCGCTCCGCGGCCGCCAGCCACGTGCGAAGGAAGAAGGAGCCAGAGGCCGGCCCCGCCCCCCGCGCGCCCCGCCCCTCCAGCCAGGCCCCGCCCCGTCTCCGACTCAGCGGCTCAAAATGGGACCATGACTGCCCCGCGCAGGCGGACCTCAGCAACACCTCGCGTCCCAAAGGCCCTGGCGGCGGCAATGGCCACCACCTGGGGCTGAAGTCACGCCCCTTCCGTGGCCACGAGTGTCACTCTGAGGCGAATGCCAGGAGCGGAAAGGGCGGGGCTTCGAGCGCGCTTGGCCCATCACGCCCCGCCTACCCACCCTTCCTCTGGTTTTCAAATTTGAGAGGCACGTAGATTTGTGAGGAGCGTCGAACTACATCTCCCGACGTGCAATGCTGTGCGTGGAGCGACGTAATCTGGTGCCAGTTGGTTTCAAGAACTGAAAGCGTTCTTTTGTTTTTTGAAATATTAATTTTTATTAAGGAAGGAGATAAGGTAATTCTAAAATACAAACAGGGTAGAACTGGACCGTATAAATTTAGAATTGAAAGTTAACGTTCTAGAAGAGTAGAAATGGTGACAGGGATCAAAAAGGGCAAACTCAAAAGTAAGGCAGTAAAAGTGTAACCAGGAAATTCGGAGATCAAGTAGAGCCTTAACCCGTTTCATTTTACATGTTAGTGACCGCGGCTCGGAGAGAGTGAACTATCTACCTTACATAGGGCATGTAGATACAGTACTGCAATGCATTGGGTTTTTTAATCCCCACAATCATAATGTAGGTGGATGCCCTCGTTTTATAGGATTTGCTTTTTTGTTCTAGTGCTGGGGACCAAACCCAGGGTCTCGAGTATACTAGGCAATTACTCTGCCACTAAGCTACACACCAGCCCGTTTTATAGGTTTTGAAAGCTATGTAACTTACTCTAGTGCCGCTCAGATTTGTACTTTGGCAGACTGCGTTAAGATACCCTACACTCGCTTAGCTTCAATTGTGGGTATATTCCAGAGTATCCCAAATGTTGATTTAATACTCTTTCGACTGCGATGCGAATTAATTATAATGTCTAATTCTGATTTTTAAAAAATGCTACCAAAAGGGCTGGGAATTTAACTCAGTGATTCAAGCGCTTGCCTGTTAAGTGCAAGGTCATGAATTCGATCCCCGGTACCAAAAAAAAAAAAAAAAAAAATGCTACCAAAAAAAGGTGGGGGCAGAAGAGAATCGCTTTGCATGTAGTGCCTCCCAAACTTACAAACTATCATCTTATTCAATGGTCCTCACAGCCTATTGTAGTATACTATCTTACTATTTTTTTTTTAATCGGTACCAGGGATCGAACTCACGACTGCCAAGGCAGGCGCTTATGCCGCTGAGCTAAATCCCCAGCCCCATATCTTACTATTTCTATCCAATAGCTTGTCAGTACACATTGAGAACCTACTACAAATTAAGACTGCTGAGCACTGACCTCTGAGGATTCAGATTGTTTGGTCTCCCGACCAGTAAGCATATAAATTAGAGTGTATGATAATGTATTTATCTCAGCTTTCTCACACAATAAGCCCACTGTAAACAAGAACATGGTCTCATTTATTCAAAAATGCCAGAGACAGTGTTGGGCACAGAGTGGATCATGTTCACCTTGCGTCTGCTCCCAGGAAAACACTGCCAGATATTTATTTGCTAGAACAGTGGTGATAAATCATCACACGAATATGTGAGCTAAAAAATACAGTGACCTTAAAAAATACACCTTTTGACCATCTCGAATTTTTCTGCAAGTGGTTTTGCTATCCCATTCCCTAAAATCTGGTCTATATTTTAGAAAGTTAGCGCACCAGCTAACTTTCAGGTCACTGTCATTCTCTTTGCAGGCACGTGTGGCCCGGACACTAAGCCGAGGACGCTGGGGCGAGGACCCTGTACCATGTCAGCCACACGGGTGGTCGCGCTGCTGCTGGCGCTCAGCTGCTGCGGCTCAGCCCTGTGGAGGTAGACAAACGCCATATTCGGGGAGCACACAGGGCGGGAGTCGCCCCTGGGGCCCAGCCTGCAATACCCTTGGCCCTAGTAGACCATTGCCTTGTCCCCTAGCTCTGGGAGCAGATCACCCGCGCTGGTTCCCCCAATCCCATCTTGCTTGGCACCTTAAGGCTGTGTTCTAGTTCCCACAGAATGCTGGTGGGATCTTCACGCTGCTGTCTCCTGAACAGCTGCAGCTCTCTGAATTTTCCACTTTTTAAATTTTATTTATTTATTTATTTATTTATTTATTTATCTGGCGCCCCTCTCTGGCTGAATTTGTAAGGTGGAATCCCACTTTTTTTTTTTTTTTATTAGTACATGTCTGCAGTATATAATGTTTATGTTCTTTGTGGAGGGTTGGAACATGCACATGACGCATCTTAATTCCCTTTTTCATCCCCTTTCCTTCCTCTCTCTCCATTTCTTGATCCCCTTCCCATTTGAGAAAGTTCTACTGTATCTTCCTACTTCCTATTTCTTATTTTGTTCTTTATTTACAGTTTGGGCTTCTCATATAAGAGGAACCATGTGCTATTTAGCTTGTATATCTCATTTATTTCACTTACTATTATGGACTCCTGGTCCTTTTTTCCTACAAATGACTCAAGTTTTTCTCTCTTTATGGCAGAATAGTACTCCATGTAAATCTCACATTTTCTTCATCCATCCATTGATGAACATATGGGCTGCCTTCCCCTTCTTCAAACTGCTGTCAAAAAAAGGAGAGGTGTAAATGAGAGTCTAAATGTCACCACCTGAGATTAGCAGGGGACAGTATTTTAAAAGGACAAGTAGTAGTGGATAAGGTGTTGGAACAGAGTAAATTATGTGAAAGTGCTTTATATGATACAAACGTTTTATAAATATAAGGAAAGGTAATTCTTGTAAAAGGGGAGTTGAATAAAAATGTTACAAAGTTTTAAGAGATGTTTAATGCAGGTTTCATTTTTGTTTAGTATTTAGTAATTGTTGCACTGGAAAGTTCATAAAATATTTTAGAAAGATTTTCAACATAGTCAGGTTAAAATCCAGCTGACTAACCAGAACGTTACACTCTTCAACTGTTCTATTCTTGTTATAAAAAATAATTATTCTCTAATGTTAGTGATATAAGGGAATGAAACTCCCAACCTACTCTAAAATCAAAGAATGAATTTTAGGAACAACAGAGGTTAAGAGCAGAATGTATTTATTGAGAAAAAGAAATCCTTTATCTGAGAGACAGAAGGGCTCCCAAACGAGTTGTCAAAGACTGTCTTTTCCAGGGACTTTGATAGAATAAAACCACAAGGCGAGGCAGGTCTAAGGTGGGGAAAACTGGCAAGGTGGGCATGAGGTGGAACAGAACAATGGCCAACCAATAAGATTAATCGCTCAGGTAAAATTGATTAAACTGGGGACAAATAGGGAAATGGGTCACATAGCAAGTGGGCATAAATACAGAACAGTGACTCTTCCTGTAGGGGGTTGGGATGATGACTCCTGGCTTCCTCATGATGATAGAGACCTAGTTAGACTATCAATCCCTGATGCTTACCCTTAGTAAGTGTGTGGGTACGTTTATCTTTTGTCTTAAGGCCTGGCTCACAGGGGAGGTGTCTGTGTTCCCCAGTTACAAGGTATCTGGCCTTCTGCACTGGTTCCTTTAAAGGCCCAGCCCTGTTTGACTACCTATATTTCTATCTAACTCAGTTGCCTATAGCATTAACATTTATGAATACCAACAATAAACCATTGTAGAAGTTTCCCTACAATGAGGAAAAAGCTTCCCTTTCCAAAGTATATCTCATTGGATAGATGAAGGGGTCAGAGAGCTTGGGGTGCTGGTACCCATCTCCAATTGCAGCTCTTTGGGAGGCTGACACACAAAATGAGGATAAAACATCTTGTTGATTATTATGAGGCTTGAATATATTCGTGTATTTAAAGCTCTCAGCACATGCAAAAGATAGACCCATAAGCAATGATCACTGATATTAATGATGGCCTGTGAATTCAGGGAGTTTATAAGCTTTTTCATTTTGAACACCAGAGGTCACCAAATGTTTCTGTAAAGGACACGGCAGAGTAAACATTCTAGGCTTTTTCTGACAAAACAATTTATGTTACAACTGTTCAGATCTCTGCCCTAGTATGGGACAGCACATGCCAACAATAGTAAACAAATATCTGCGATTGTATGCCAATAAAAATTTATTTATAAAAATATAGAATTTGACTTCCAGGGCAATTTGCCAATGCTGACTAACATACGTGACTGAGGAAAATGCTCAGGTTCATTTAGATGTTAGTGAAAACAAAGATGTTATTTTTTGTTATGGCTGTCACAGTCTCTGCATTTTATACTTTTTTTTTTGTACCAGGGATTGAACTCACGACCTCACACTTGCCAGGCAGGCGTTTACACTGCTGAGCTAAATCCCCGGCCCTGAATTTTATACTTTAATAGGATGTCCTTTTTCTTTTTCTTTTTTTTTTATTTTAAAGAGAATAAAACAAAAGAGGGCAGAACAAAGCAGATCAGAACAGAACAACATAAGCAACACAATACTTTACAATAAGACAACCGGACATTAACAGTAGCTATCAAAATATATCTTTCTCTGCTATAGTTGAGCATAGTTTCAAATACAATAATATCAAACATAACACAATAGTATAAAACATTCAAGAGAATAAAAGAATTACAGGACATTCTGAACCAAATAACTGTGATCAATGGCTACTATAATATCTCATTTTCAATAAAATGATTTGTTTATACTATCACATATATTAAAATCCCAATAAGACACAACATGATAGAACTGATGGTAATAGCAGAGTAGAAGCATGGTAGAACTTCTAAGGAAGATGATATTAAATCAGCAATGGCTGCCATAATGTTTTGTTTTCTTCAAAACAGCTTTTCATACCATCACACATAATAAAGTCAAATAAAGCAGAATAAAACCATTCCAACTGATGAATAAAAACATTGAAAGGCTTCAAAGCAATGAAATGGGAAATCATGATTACCATAAAATCTTATATACTCTTACCAACTGTCATACTAGGGAGACTATACGGTATTCGCACATGTGAGTTTGGTTTATTTCACTTATGAGTATGGTCTCAAGTTGTGTCCATTTATTTATAAATATCTCAATGTGATCATTCTTTATAGCTGAGTAGTACTCCATTGTATAAAAATACCACAACTTTTTTTATCCATTCCTCAGTTGATGGTCACTTAGGTTGTTTCCAAGATCCAGCTATTACAAATTGTGCTGCTATAAACATGGGTGAACATATATCACTGTGGTTATGTTTTCAGTTCTTCTGGGAATATGCCTAGAGGTGGAATCTCTGGGTCAAATGAGACTTCCAATCCCAGCTTTTTGAGGAACCTCCAGACTGACCTCCACAGTGGTTGCACCAGTCTACACTCCCACCAACAGTGCAGAAAAGTTCCTTTTCCCCCACAGTCTCTGCAGCATTTGTTGTTGGTAGTTTTTTTTTTTTTTTAATCCTGGCCATTCTTTCTGGAGTGAGATGAACTCTCAGTGTTGTTTTAATTTGCATTTCCCTAATGACTAATGATGCTGAACATTTTTTCATGTATTTATTTGCCATTTGTATTTCTTTATCTGAGAACTGTGTATTCATCTCAGATGCCCATTTTTGGATTGGGTCTTTGAATTTCAGGGGTCTGATTTTTTAAAAATTCTGTATATTTTCTAGACAGAAGTCCTTTGTCTGAGGGACAGTTTGCTAAGATTTTTTCCCAATTTGTGGGTTTTCTTTTCACTATGCTGGAGATTTCTTTCGACATGCAGAAATTCTTTAATAAGTTATGATCCCAGTTACTGATTCTGGGAAATATTTCCCGTGTAGTTTGATTCTTATTCATGAATTCTCTACCTACCCCTATGTCTTCAAGATTTTTACTTACTTTGTCTTCCAATGGATTTAGTGTTTCTGTTTTAATATCTAGATCTTTGATCCATTTAGACTTCAGAGTACTATATGGTGTGATAGGCATGGGTCTAGTTTTAGTTTTTAGCATATGGATAGCCAATTTTTCCAGCACCGTTTATTAAAGAGACTATTGTTCTTCCAGTGAACATGTTTGGCCCCTTTATCAAAGATAAGGTGGTTGAGTGTGTTTGTAGTTGTAGTTATATCTTCTAATCTATTCCATTGATCTTCAGGTCTGTTTTTATTCCAGTACCATGTTGATTTTATTACAGTAGCTTTGTAGTATAACTTCAAGTCAGGGATTGTGATGCCTCCTGCCTTGCCTTTGCTGCTTAGAATTGCCTTTGCTATATTCTAGGTCTCTTCTGGTTCCAGATGAATTTTAGGAGTGATTTCTCTAGATCTGTGAGGTATGCTAGTGGTATTTTGATTGGGATTGTATTGAATCTGTATAACAATTTTGGGAGAATGGACATTTTCACAATATTTATTCTTCCCATCCATGAACAAGGGATGTCTTTCCATTTTCTGAGGTCCTCTTTGATTTCTTTTTTCAGGGTATTATAATTTTCCCTGAATAGATCTTTTACTTCATTCATTAGATTGATTTCTAAGTATTTCATTTTTTGGGGTGCTATTGTGAAAGGTGTGGCTTATTTCTCTCTCAGTGATTTTGTTGTTAGTATATAGGAATGTTATTGATTTTTGAGTATTGACTTTGTATCCAGCTACATTACTAAATTTATTTATTATGTCTAGGAGTTTTTCAATGGAGTTTGGGGGTCTTCTATGTAGAATATCATGTCGTCTGCAAATAATGATAATTTAACTTCCTCTTTTCCTATATTTACTCCTTTTATTTCTCTCTCTTGTCTAATTGCTCTGGCTAGTATTTCCAGTACTATGTTGAATAGGAGCAGTGATAGGGGGCATCCTTGTCTTGTGCCTCATTTTAAGGTGAAGGCTTTCAGTTTTAGGCTATTTAATATGATGCTGGCTATGAGTTTGTCATAGATGGTCTTTATCATATTGAGGTAAAGACCATCTATTCCAATTCTCCGTGAGATTCTTATCATGAATGAGTGTTGGACTTTATCAAAAGCTTTTTCTACATCTATGGAAATGATCATGTGATTCTTATTTTTGGCTCTATTGATATGATGGACTACATTTATTGATTTATGTATGTTGAACCATCACTGCATGCCTGGGATAAATCCCACTTGCTCATGGTATATAATCTTCTTAATGATTTGCTGCATCCTGTTTGCCAATATTTTACTGAGAATTTTTGCATCTATGTTCATTAGGGAGATAAGCCTGTAGTTCTCTTTTTTGGTTGGGTCTTTCTCAGGTTTTGGTACTAGAGTAATATTTGCTTCCAGGAATGAGTTAGAAAGATTTGCTTCCCTTTCGATTTCATTAAGAGTTTGAGGAGTGTCAGCATTAAGTCTTCTTTGTATTTCTTGTAGAATTCCACAGTGAATCCATCTGGGCCTAGGCTCTTCTTTGTTGGTAAGGACTTAATTACATTTTCAATTTTATTAATAGAAATTGGGTTATTCAGCAGTTTTACATCTTCTTCTTTTTTTAAATTTTATTTAAAGAGAAAAAAAAGCAATACAGAAAAAAAGGGTAGAAACAATACAAAACCTCAAAAAAACCATAAATCACTAGTTGACAAACCACATACTGTCCTCCCAGAAATAGCTGTTCATGTTACAAAATTAAGGCATACAAAGTGAACACACAGTGAGGCTGCAAACAGTTACAAAAAAACAGGATGGAGTAAAGCCAGTTGAGACAGTATAGTGAAATTGGCACAGAACATCACAGCAGGTCACCAGGACAACAGTAACAGGCAACATTGTATATCTCATTGTCTTCACAGTAGTTGTTCTTCTACTAGGTACAGCAAAATCAAAGAAATACACAACATTATAGAACACAACAACACAGAGTATTGAATAGAGCAACACCGTTAATCAGGACAAAGGAAAACGGCGATAAAAATATCTGCCTTCAGAGATAGTAGAAGGAAACTCCCCTGACTTGCTGTACCAAATATGGTCATCTACTAAGAGATACCCAGATCCCTGGATCCCAATTGTTATGGGGGGGGGCGGGCGGAGATATGGTATGTTTGATTCTAAGCCCACGCCCTGGTAAGCAGCAGGCTACTTACTGGTTGGCTCGGTGCCATAAGTTCCAACATGGCTCGGATTTCAGGAAACGCTCTTGCTTCTGGTTTCCCCACCCTGGGGTGGCCGTGGCTCCCCAGACCACAGTCACTTACCAGGGCAGAAGGCTGCTTACTGGTTGGCTCGGCACCCTAAGTTCCAGCATGGCACGGATCTCAGGAAACGCTCTTGCTTCTTGTTTACCCACCCTGGGGTGGCCGCGGCTTGCCAGACCACAGTCACTTACCAGGGCGGAAGGCTGCTTACTGGTTGGCTTGGCGCCCTAAGTTCCCAGTTTTACATCTTCTTAACCCAGCTTTGGTAGTTCATATGTTTCTAGGAATCTTTCCATTTCTCCTGTGTTATTGAACATATGGTTTGCTACCTACAGAGGTTTTCAAAATAGGTGTTGATGGTCTTCTGTATTTCCACAGAGTCTGTAGTGATTTCACCCTTTTCATTCCTTATTGCATGAATTTGAGTTTTTCTTCTTTTTTTTTAGTAAGGTTGGCTAGGGACTTATCAACTTTCTTTATTCTTTCAAAGAACCAAGTTGATTCACTGATTCTTTGTATTGTTTTCTTAGTCTCTATTGCATTAATTTCTGCTCTGATCTTTATAATTTCCTCCCTTCTTTTGGCTTTGGGCTTGACTTGCTCTTCTTTTTTTAGATGTTTGAGGGTGTAGCATCAGGTTGTTTATTTGTGTTCGTTCTGTTTTCCTGATGTGGGAACTCAATGCAATAAATTTTTCTTTGAGGACTGCTTTCATTGCATCCCACAGATTCCGTAAGTTGTATTTGTATTTTCATTTGCTTGTAGATACTATTTAATTTCTTCTTTAATTTCATCTGTGACCCACTGATTGCTCAAGAGTATATTATTCAATGTCCATGTGTTTTGGGGGTTTTGCAGTTTCTGTTATCATTAATTTCTAGTTTCATGGCACTATGACCCAATAACATGCATGGGATAATTTCAATTCTTTTGCATTTACTTAAGTATGTTCTGTGGGCTATTATATGGTCTATTTTAGAGAATGTCCCATGTACTGCTGAGAAGAATGTATATTCTGATGTTGTTGGCTGTCACACTCTGTATATGTCTGTCAAGTCCATTTGTTCACAGGTGTGATTCAGTTCTGTTATTTTTTTGCTGATTTTCTGTCTGGTTGATCTGTCCCTTTGTGTCAATGGCGTGTTAAGGTCTCCTGTTATAATTGTGTTATTGCTTATTTGATTTTTCATTTCTGTTAATCCTTGTTTTGTGTAGCTGGGTGCTCCGGAATTTGGTGCATATATATTTATGATTGTTATCTTTTCCTCTTGAAGTTTTCCCCTAACTAGTATGTAGTGACCTTATTTATCTCTTCAGATCATTCTTGATTTGAAGTTCACATTGTCGTGAAACAGAATAGCTACCCCTGCTTTTTTTGAGGGTTCCTGTTGCATGAAGTATTGTTTTCCATCCTTTGACTTTCAGTCTATGAGTTTCCTTTTGGGTTAGATGGGTTTCTTGTAGACAGCATATGGTTGGATGTTGTTTCTTGACCCATTCTGCCAGTCTGTTTCTTTTGATTGGTGAATTGAGGTCATTCACATTAGTGATTATAGCTGTTATATATTGGTTTATTTTTGACATGTTATCTTTCTGCTGTTGCTTCTTTACCTTTCCACTCTGTTTAATTGTCTGCCTTGCTTAGGGTTTTTTTCCTATGTCTATCTAGAATGTCTTTCAGTATTCTTTGTAGGGTTGGTTTGGTGATGATGAAGTTCTTCAGCTGTTCTTTGTCATGGAAGTATCTTATTTCTCCATCCATTTTGAAGGACAGTTTTGCAGGGTACATCAATCTGGGTTGGAAGTCGTTTTCCTTTAGGATCTGAAATACTTCACTCCATGCTCTTCTTGACTTCATTGTTTGTATTGAGAAGTCTGCTGTGATTCTGATAGGTTTTCCTTTATAGGTGATCTGTCTTTTCTCTCTAACAGCTTTTAATATTTTGTTCTTATGTTGGATTTCTGGGATGTTGATTATTATATGTCTGGGTGTAGTTTTATTTTGGTTATGGCTATTTGGAGTTCTATATGCTTCACTGACTTATATGTCAGTTTCCATTCTCATGTTTGGGAAATTTTTGGCTATTACTTCTGTAAATAGCCTCTTGATATCATTTGTGTTGTCCCCTTCTTTTTCATTTATCCCTATCAATCTTATGTTGTTTTTCTTTGCATCATCTTGCAACTGTTGAATTGTTATTTCCTGATGCCTTGTTATTTTTAAAAGATCTTTCCTTTCCTGTTCACTAGCTCCAATCTTGTCTTCAAGTTCTGAAATTCTGTCTTCACTTTCGTTGAGGCAGTTTTGCTAAGTTTCAATGGAATTTTTGATTTCCTGTATATCTCTTTGAATCTGCTTCATGCATTCTGTTTGTTTCTTATATTGTTCATTCAGGGTTTCCCTCTTTTTGCATTGTTCCTCTAATTTTTTAACTGTGTCTTCTTTAGATGTGTTCAGCATTTCTTTCATAACCTTTATCATTTCTTCTTTTACCTGGGAGGTTATTTCTGATTTGAGTTCTTTTATAGCTTCCTGGAGTTGTTTCTTTATTTCACTTGATATCATTTCAGGCATTTCAGGTGTATGGCTTATATTTTCTTCTATGTACATGGCTCCTAGTCTTTCTTGGGATGGGCTGGAGGTTTGAGATGGCATTTTTGGTCATTTTTTGGTCATTTTCCTATATTTCCGGGTTTCGAGTGATTTTCCAAAGCTTCCCCCAGGTGTGTTGGAAATCACCTCATGCTCCCTCAGCTCCTGGGACTGAATGGAGGTCACTGAGCGTGGGCCAGTCAGACCCACAGGACCTCCTGTGCCACCTCCAGTGTTCCAGGAAGCTGGGCAGACTCCTAACTGCTGGCAGTGATGGTCCAAAGCTCTATTTGGGCCAGTGCAGGCATGCTGGAACTCGTTTGCCCTCAGCTCCCCGGATTGCAAGAAGGTCGCTAGGCATGGTCCAGTCAGGCCCTTGGAACCTCTCATGCCACCTCCAGTGTTTCAGCAGAATTTCTTAAGCTTAACATGATTTAAAAAACTTTTGTATTTTTAGTTTTTGGTGGAGGTAGGGTGAGAAGTTTCTTGGTTGAGAAACTATTCCCTGCCTCAGATCTTTTTTCTTTCTTCTAAAAGCATTAACATTTTGTTTTGAACATTTAAATTAGCAAAATAAAATTCATGGGAGACCATTGTTTAGCCTGAACTCTGGCAGCCAGCCTTAACAGAACAGACTAAAGTGGAGTTGCTCACCCTGAAGTTCTATGTCATCAAACCCAAACCAAATTGTTACTGACCTGGGAAATCTGGAGAGGTAATAGCTAAATTCTAAAACAGGTCCACTTCAGTCACTGTGAAAATTAAGTTCCCTCTCTGCTTTAATCTTTACAAAAAGTAACAGAGAAAACAACTTCATGTTTACTAATGAGTTATTTTTCTCTTGTTCTATTTCCAGGTTTCCTCCTTTCAAAAAAAAATTGAAATAGACCAGTCTGTTATGTTCTTTGTTTCTGCTTCCTTCAGCCCTTTCTGTTTATGACTTTCTGTCGACTTACTTTACTGAGCTGGTCAGAATGCTTTATAGAATGAAGTATTGTCCCATTGTAACATTGTAAATATAGCCAGTTAAGATCTTTAAATTATTGTAATTTTGTCCTTTATAAGTTCTCAATTCCAGTGGAGTTGGTTTTTTGAAATGACACAAGGTAAAGATAGTTGCTTCTTTTTTCTTATGAATCCAGATTCATTTTTCCAGCTTCATTTATCTTTTTCTCAGTTGATCAGACATATCCCCTCTGACCTATATAAAGTTTTCTGGTTTATTATTATGTTCTGTTCCATCATTGGTCAGTTTACCTGTTGTTGTGCCTGTGCTAGATTTCTCAATTAGTTAGGTTCCTAATAAGTCTAATATCCCATAGGGCATCTTCCATTCCCTGTTCTTTTCCCACAATGTCTCAGCTATTCTTGGGCCTTCATACATTCACACAAATTTTAAAATCAGAAGGTCAAGTACCACAAGGCGTCTTTTAGGGTTTGAATTGAATTGACAGTGGCTCAGAATGATATCTTTATGAATATTAAATCTTCCTATTCAATAAACATTGTGTAATCTCAGATTTTCTGCAAAAATTATATATATATAATTATATATATTATATATATATATATATATATATATATATAGAGAGAGAGAGAGAGAGAGAGAGAATATTCTATATATATGATATGCTCTTTTCCAATTTTTTGAAAGTGTTTATGTAAGTTTGTGGTAATTTGTATCTTGAAAATTTTGGCAGAATTCATATGTAAAAATCCCCAAACCCAGTGTTTCTGGTAAGATTTTAAACTACTGCTTTATACAGCTGTTTAAGCCTTTTATTTCTTACTGAGTCAATTTTGGTAATGTACAAAAATATTCATTCCATTTTTTCAAAGCTGTCATACAATTGAGACTATATGTTTACCTTTTTAATGTCTACCTTATCTATAATTATGGCCTCCTTTCATTAATTTTTTTAAATAATTTTATTTAAAGAAAAAAAAACAGAATAAAGGGTAGCAACAATACAGTATTCCAAGGAAAAAAGGAAAACAACAACACCAAAAAAAACCGTAAGAAATTATTACTTGACAAATTACATACTGACTTCTTTGAAATAGTTGTTCAAATTACAAAGTTAAAACATATAAAGTAGACATTCAGACAGTGAGACTGTTAACAGCTCTGCTCCACGATCTGACAAAAACAGCAATATGGTCATCCATCTTACCCACTCAAATATACATGTAATTATATCAAAAGGGTAAAATTAAACACAACAAAACAGAGCAAAGCGGATCACAAGAAAGCAATGTAAGAGACATAAATTTCAAAACTAGACAATCGGAGATATTCACTCTCTATCATATTGACTCTTGTTTTCTTCCAAATAGCTGTCCATATTGTCACCTATAGGGAATTCACATGAAACAACCTAGTATGGAATTGATCTGAGCAGGACGAGGAGGGCATTACAGGTCTTCAAGACCATACATTAGGGAAGCCTAGAATGGCTGTCATAGTGTCTCTCATTCTCCTCAAAACAGCTGTCCATACCTTCATGTGTGTTGAACTTAAACAAGGCAAAGCAAGCTAAGATCACTTTGAACGAAAAGTGATAGTTTTGCTGGACTTCACATCATGACATTATGGAGTCAGCACTGGGTATTGTAGTGTCTCTTTTTCTTCAAAGTAGTTGTTCATTTCAACATGTGTTATATAGTTGGTTCTC
>PVJX010006222.1:0-79308 GCA_004027295.1 Dolichotis patagonum
CTTAGGCTGTTCTGTAGAGGAGATTCTGGTCAGAGCTCAGGAGACCAGAAGGCTGATAGAAAGCCTGATGGTAAAGACCAGGCTTGGGAGGTTTCTGCTGGGAAGAAGGACTGCATTAGTTGTTGGACTCCCTATGATGTGTGTTATGGCTTGGCAGAAAGTTTGTCTGCATTTTGCTCATGCCCAGAGACTTTGCCTGAGACTGAGATGAAGGGTAATGGACTGATTAATCTGGCAAAGGAAATTCCAAGGCAGTCAAATGTTGAGGCTGTGGCATGGCTACTGTTGGGGGCTTTTAGCCAGATCTATGTTGCAAATCAAGAGCAAAGAGCCCAGCAGGATAATTTAAAACACTGTGAGTTTGGCCAGAAGAAAAACTCCAGTAAAGCTGTGGATTGTAAAGATAGAGCTGAGACTTTGATTGCTGAGAAGAAACAGAGATAAGAAAGATGGCCACCAGGCATCCCAGGAAGCAGTGGGTCTCCACCCTCTGCAGCCCCAAAACTGCAAAAGTGAAAGAATTTTCTCAGATGAGAAAGGTTCAGAG
The DNA here is from genome assembly GCA_004027295.1 of Dolichotis patagonum. Taxonomy (NCBI): domain Eukaryota; kingdom Metazoa; phylum Chordata; class Mammalia; order Rodentia; family Caviidae; genus Dolichotis; species Dolichotis patagonum. Next base: position 548 of record PVJX010006222.1, read on the forward strand.
CACCATGCTCCAGAATGGCACGGGAGGCCACATGAGGTTCCAGAATGGTGGCAGCCACATGAGGTTCCAGAATGGCAGCAACATAGAAAAACTTTTCTTCACAATCAGGTAAACAGAGCACAGCAATCCAGGCACTGCACCCCTATAGCCAAGAGAGAGAAAAGCCTGGCTACTGCTCCAGCTGGTAGCAGACCTTGGTGGCATCCACATGGTGCTGATTTTAGGAGCAAGGAAAATGCATAAATTCTGAGGGTAACATGGCTTCCACCTTCATTGCAAAAGGTCTGGGAGGCCAAGCAGTGGGCCTCTGAGAGGGCAATATGTAAAGATGTAAGGGTGAAGCCAAAGGTGCAGTGGAGACCCCAGAAGTTTGCAAAACCCAGAAACGTGGACCATCAAAGGAAAGCTGCAAAAGCCCAAGCAAAGAGGGTTTAAGAGAGAAGCTGCAGGAGCTGAAATCCCTAGAAGTGCAGTGGGGGTGGAATCACCCAAGCCTTTTGGAGCTTGCAATCAGATTGCTTCAAATGCTGAGCATGGAACTCTTGGACTTAATGTTTGCCCTGCTGGATGTTGGACTTGCTTTGTTTCCAATGCTTTATATTCCCCCGTTTGTAACTTTTGGAATGGTAATGTTTATTTTGTGCCTTTGCATTTCAGAAATGTTTAACCTTGTTTCACTTGTACAGGGGGTTACAGTTAAAGAGTTTGCCATAGATATTGGAGGAGACTTGGGACTTGGACATCTCAGCAATGCTGAAAATGTTAGGACTTTGGCAACTCTTGGAGATGGACTAAATGTCTTTTGTATAAAGGTTGTACATGAGTCTCTGGGGGCCAGGGGTGGGATGTCATGGTTTATGTTGGTGGCCCCCAGGCCTCATGTATTTGCATTGTGCATTTGTGATTGATTCATTGTCTAGTGCTTGGATTGATAGTGTCAGTGCTACACCCTCCTAGGGGTGGAGCCAGGATGTGATGTAATGGCAGAAAGAAGGCGTGTCTCTCTCTCTTGTGGGTTTCCGCCTTGCTGTTTGCAATCGCCATGCCACCCTGCCTTGGAGCCAGCTGAGTATGGACTGAAACCTCCAAGAACCATAAGAAATAAACCTTTCCTTTCCCAACTTTGGGCATCAGGTATTTTGTCTCAGCCACGAATAAAAAGTAACTAAGACACCCACCTATGAGCATAAGAGCATAAATGCACTCAGGTAATCAGTGATCATGGCTATAGACCAAAGTGATTTCAAATATCAAGACTCTGCCCCCACCCCTGCAATAAATCCAACCTCGGGCACTGTCTGAGAATCTCACCTCATGGATACGTTAGCAGAGTGAAGACTGGAAGGCTGGCCGTGACAGGGCATGACCAAGCTTTGGGCCTGCATCTGTGTCAGCACCTGGCACTTGGCCTGTCCCACAAATAGGCAGGCACTTAATTAAGGCCTAGGAAATGTCCTTGCCAACAGTCAAAAGCCTCAAGTGAACCACGGAAGAGATCGTTGCTGATGAAAGCAGCAATTAGTGAGAGGCTTATGCTGCTGGCTACTCCCTGCCCCAGTCCAAAAGCGAGGACAAAGTGTTTCCATGAAAGAGGAAATCAGAAAGTAGGGGCATTCCTCTAATGGGCTCAGCAAATGCCATATGGGTCTCCAGAGACAAATGTTTGATGTCTCTCCTTGTGCTCTGCCAATCTCAATGGCTGAAGCATGTTTTCTTGTCCTTTGATCTAAAATGCTGCTCCCAGCTTTGTTAACAGCATAAAACTATTTCTGCATCAGGAAATGTCAGCTCTTCTGAACCTGGAATTGGTGTGACTCCTCTACACAACTCATATTCTTACAGACAACTTCATGGTGTCGTGTTCACATTTATGTGCAAACCCAACACTTTCAGAACACCTTCTACTTTAACTGAATTGGTTTATTCATTTATTTGTTGGTTTGTTTACTTGTTTTCTTTTTTTTTATTGGTACCGGGGATCGAACTCACGACTGCACACTTGCAAGGCAGGCACTTAGGCCGCTGAGCTAAATCCTCAGTCCTGTTTACTTGTTTTCAACAACGGTCTTGCTAAGTTGCTCAGGTTGGTCCTAAACTCAGGATCCTCTTGCCTCTGTTTCTCAAGTATTAGAATTACAGGCCTATATCACTGCAAACAGCTTACTATTTTTTAAGAGAAAAACTTAATTTGCACAATGATCATTGTTTTTAGGTAACCTTACAAAGCACATTTAAAAACAAATATCCATCTGTCATTTGCATCATCCCCTTCCCATAACACTACGTGTACTTTCGAGAAAGGGCACACTGCTGGAGATTTCTGCCTCACTGACAAATGCAGCCCTGGAATTTCAGAGAGCATGGGCAAGTGCTGGGAAAGAAACAAATCTGTGGTGATAAATCTGGAGTCTACCCAATCATGTGGGACCTGGAAAGAGAGAGACGTACTTCACTAGCAAAAGCGATGCATGGAACAGAAGGCGGCCCTTCCCAAACCACAGAGAGAGCATCACCTGCCAATCAGTGGGCCAGAGGACTCATGATTCAGATAGGGGTTGAACTGCCCTGAGGAGCAGAGTCTCTGAGAACAGGAAGTCCTTTTGCTCAAATGTAGCAGTAGGCACATGTGACCCAATGATCCTAATGACCTGAAAGCAGCGTGGCTTGGCCTTCTTGGCTTAGTTTCAGGATATCTGATCAGCCTGGCTGCCTTTCTGACCCAACACCTGCTCGCATGAATGTCTACCACACAAAGTGGCATTCCGCTCAGACTCTCCCAGGTGGCAGACTGCAAAGGAGGAGGTGAGCAGGTGGGGCTACAGAAACATGATCTTCTATGCCACCTGCATCCATATGGCCAGGGGAGAATCTTTGCAACTTTGTTGGAACATACCTGGCACATGGGGCAAAGAGCAGCCACATGAAGAAGATAGCACCTTAGGGCAGGATGTCTGCCTCATACTCCAGCTGCTCAGCGCTATCCTGATTACAGAGTCATGGCGGAGATTCATAATGTTTCATGTGCAGCATCAGAGTCTGGCTGACCATCAGGCTGATGAAAACAGCCTTTCTTAAAATATTTACATTCTCCCCCAAACAGAACCCATATGTGGTTAAGATGCCAACTGGTACTTCAAGTCACAACAAAGGCCTCTACTCTGCTTCTCTCATCCCCACTTCCACTACAACTCAGGCTTTGAAAGTATAATACTTGGATTTTCCATTTCCTTAGCCCTTGGGGGAATTTTCTGGTATGAACAGGCTACTTATCATCATTGCCTCATCACCTAATCACAGGCATGGCACAGCATAGAAAGCTGATGCTCATATCCACCAATCATTTGTTCACTATCCATCACCCACCAGCTTGTTGGTATCTCAGATTTGCTGTTATTGCTCCTTATTCTTTCTGTCCTCAGAGAAGTTTATAAGCATCTGTTGTCTTCCATTATAAACTCATTTGAAGCATGGGTATAAAAAAAAAAAAAACAAATATGAGTAAGGACATGGAGAAATTGGAACTCTTTTGCATTACTCCTGGGAATGTAAAATGGTATGGCTGCTACATGGAAAACACTATGAAAGTTCCTCAAAAATTAGAAAACAATTATGATATGATATAATGATTCCATTTCTGGCTATAGATCCAAAAGAATTGAAAGTAGGAACTTCATACATCTTTGTACACCCATGTTCATAGTAACATTCAAAGAGTCAATTAGTATTGAGTCCTGGTCCTGGAACGTGTGCGGGTTGAAACCCAGCACACAGGGAAGCCTTGAAACTTTGCTCCCAGGAGGTAAGACTACACCCCATGGCTGAAATCACCCAAAGATGCATGGGAGGTCCAAGCAGGCCTAACTAGCCCATGCCCAGCGAACTCCAAGCAGCTGGCTGAGGCCTGAATTGAGTCCGGGGCTCAGAGCATGCATGGGTTGGAATCCAGCACACAGCGAAGCCTTGGAACTTCGCTCTCAGGTGGTAAGACCACACCCCACATCTGGAATCACAAGAGGCAGCACGGGAGTCCCTGTGGTCCTAACTGGCCCATGCCCAGTGAACTCCTAGTGGCTAGTTGTTGCCTACTGTCTGCCCTGGGAGGCAAAAGTGGGCCAGGCGATTCTCAGCACATGGGGGAAGCTTTGAAACATCACTGGAACCCAAAAGTATAAGAAAATGACAAAACAAAAGAGCAAAATGCAATCTGAAACTTCCAGCCCAACCCAAGCAAGCCTAGGAGACATGGACACAGAAGAAAATATAAGCCGTACACCTGAAATGCCTGAAATGATATCAACTGAAGTAAAGAAACAACTCTGGGAAGCTATAAAAGAACTCAAATCAGAAATAGTCTCCCAGGTAAAAGAAGAAATGATAAATGTAATGAAAGAAATGCTATATACATCTAAAGAAGACATAGTTAAAAAATTAGAGGAACAATGAAAAGATGGAAACTGAATGAAGAATATAAGAAACAAACAATGCATGAAGCGAATTCAAAGAGATATACAGGAAATCAAAAATGCCATTGAAAGTTGGCAAAACCACCTCAATGAAAGTGAAGATAGAATTTCAGACCTCAAAGACATGACTAGCTGCAGCTAGTGAACAGGAAAGGAAAGATCTTTTAAAAATAACAAGGAATCAGGAAACAACTGCAAGATGATGCAAAGAAAAACAACATAAGTTTGATAGGTATAAACAAAAAGGAAGGTGACCACACAAACAATATCAAGAGGCTATTTACAGAAGTAATAGCTGAAAATTTCCCAAACATGAGAATAGAAACTGACATATGGATCAGTGAAGCATATAGAACTCCAAATAACCATAACCAGAATAAAACTATGCCCAGACATAATCATCAGCATCCCAGAAATCCAACAAAAGAACAGAATATTAGACCTGGGGATTTAGCTCAGCGGCATAAGTGCCTGTCTTGCAAACGCACAGTTGTGAGTTCAATCCCCGGTACCCATAAAAAAAACAAAAAAGAACAGAATATTATTTAAAGCTGCTAGAGAGAAGAGACAGATCAACTATAAAGGAAAGCCTATCAGAATCACAGCAGACTTCTCAACACAAACAATGAAGTCAAGAAGAGCATGGAGTGAAGTATTTCAAATCCTAAAATAAAATGACTTCCAACCCAGACTGATGTATTCTACAAAACTGTCCTTCATAATGGATGGAGAAATAAGATACTTCCACAACAAACAACAGCTGAAGAACTTCATAACCACCAAACCAACCCTGCAAAGAACACTGGAAGACATTCTAGATAGACATAGGAAAAAACCACTAAGCAAGGCAAACAATTAAATAGAGTGGAAAGGTAAAAAAAATCAACAGTAGAAAGATAACATGTCAAAAGTAAATCAATATATATCAGTTATAACCATTAATGTAAATGGCCTCAATTCATGCATTAAAAGAAACAGACTGGCAGAACAGATCAAGAAACAACATTCAACCATACACTGCATACACAAAACCCATCTAACCCAAAAGGAAGCTCATAGACTGAAAGTCAAAGGATGGAAAACAATACTCTATACAACAAGATCCCCCCAAAAAGCAGGAGTAGCTATTCTGTTTGAAGACAATATGAACTTCAAACTAACAGTGCTCCAAAGAGATAAAGAAGGCCACTACTTACTAGTTAGGGGAAAACTTCAAGAGGAAGAGATAACAATCTTTAATATATATGCACCAAATTTGGGAGCACCCAGCTATACAAAACAAATATTAACAGAAATGAAAAATCAAATAAGCAATAATACAATTATAACAGGAGACCTTAACATGTCATTGACACAAAGGGACACATCAACAAGACAGAAAATCAGCAAAGAAATAACAGAACTGAATCACACCTGTGAACAAATGGACTTAGTAGATGTATACAGAGTGTTCCAACCAACAACATCTGAGTATACATTCTTCTCAGCAGTACATGGAACATTCTCTAAAACAGACCATATACTAGCCCACAGAACATGCTTAAGTAAATGCAAAAGAATTGAAATTATCACATGCATGTCACTGGATCATAGTGCCATAAAACTAGAAATTAATGACAAAAGAAACTGCAAAAACCCCACAAACACATGGAAATTGAATAATACACTCCTGAGTAATCAGTGGGTCACAGAGGCAATTAGAGAAGAAATTAAACAATATTTGCAGGCAAACAAAAATACAAATACATCTTACTGGAATCCGTGGGACACAATGAAAGCAGTCCTCAGAGGAAAATTTATTGCAGTGAACTCCTACATCAGGAAAACAGAGCAAACACAAATAAACAACCTAATGCAACACCTCAAACATCTAGAAAAAGAAGAGCAAGTTAAGCCCAAAGCCAAAAGAAGAGAGGAAATTATAAAGGTCAGAGCAGAAATCAATGCAATAGAGACTAAGAAAACAATACAAAGAATCAATGAATCAAAAAGTTGGTCCTTTAAAAGAATAAATGAAATTGACAGGCCCCTAGCCAACCTTATTTTAAAAAAGGAAAGAAAAAACTCAGATTTATGCAATAAGGAATGAAAAAGGTGAAATCATTACAGACCCTGTGGAAATACAAAAGATCATCAATACCTATTTCAAAAACCTCTACTCTCATAGGCTCGGTAACACAGAAGAAATGGACAGATTCCTAGAAACATACAAATTACCAAAGCTGGGTCAACAAAATGTAAAACTACTGAATAATCCAATTTCAATTAATGAAATTAAAAATGTAATTAAATCCCTACCTACAAAGAAAAGCCCAGGTCCAGATGGTTTCACTGCGGAATTCTACAAGAAATTCAAAGAAGATTTAATGCCGATACTCCTCAAACTCTTCAATAAAATTGAAAGGGAAAAAATTCTCCCTAACTCATTCCTGGAAGCAAACATTACCCTAATACCAAAACGTGAGAAAAACCCAACCAAAAAAGAGAACTACAGGCCAATCTCCCTAATGAACAAAGATGCAAAAATTCTCAATAAAATTTTGGCAAACAGAATGTAGCAAATCATCAAGAAGATTATACACCATGGCCAAGGTGGATTCATCCCTGGAAAGCAGGGATGGTTCAACATATGCAAATCAATAAATGTAATCCACCATATCAACAGAGCCAAAAATAAGAACCACACGATCATTTCTATTGATGCAGAAAAAGCTTTTGATAAGGTCCAACACTTATTCGTGATAAAAACCTTACAGAAAATTGGAATAGATAGTTTTTACCTCAATAATCTATGACAACTGAATAGCCAGGATCATATTAAATGGCCTAAAACTGAAAGCCTTTACCCTAAAATCAGGAACAAGACAAGGATGTCCATTATCACCAATCCTATTCAATATAGTGCTGGAAATACTAGCCAGAGCAATTAGACAAGAGAGAGAAATAAAAGGAGTAAGGATAGGAAAAGAAGAAGTTAAATTATCATTATTTGCAGATGACATGATATTCTACATAGAAGATCCCCAAAACTCCATTGAAAGACTTCTAGGTATAATAAATAAATTCAGTAATGTAGCTGGATGCAAAGTCAACACTCAAAAATCAATAGCATTCCCATATACTAACAATAAAACCACCAAGAAAGAAATAAAAGAAGACACATCCTTACAATAGCATGCAACAAAATGCAATACTTAGGAATTAATCTAACAAGAGAAGCAAAAGATCTATTCAGGGAAAATCATAATATCCTGAAAAAGAAATCAAAGTGGACCTGAGAAAATGGAAAGACATCCCTTGTTCATGGATAGGAGGAACACTTGATCTTAACCAAAAGGCCGAGAAGTGATGGATAGGAAGAACAAACATTGTGAAAATAGCCATTCTCCCAAAATTGTTATACAGATTTAATGCAATCCCAATGAAAATACCACTAACATACCTCATAGATCTAGAGAAATCACTCCTAAAATTCATCTGGAACCAGAAGAGACCTAGAATAGCAAAGGCAATTCTAAGCAGCAAAGGCAAGGCAGGAGGCATCACAATCCCTGACTTGAAGTTATACTACAAAGCTACTGTAATAAAATCAACATGGTACTGGAATAAAAACAGACCTGAAGATCAATGGAATAGATTAGAAGATATAGCTATAACTACAAACACATTCAGCCACCTTGTCTTTGATAAAGGGGCCAAACACATCCACTGGAAGAAAGGTAGTCTCTTTAATAAATGATGCTGGAAAAAGTGGCTCTCTATATGCCAAAAATTAAAACTAGACCCATGCCTATCACCATGTACTAAACTAAAGTCTAAATGGATCAAAGATCTAAATATTAAAACAGAAACACTAAATCTGTTGGAAGACAAAGCAGGTAAAAATCTTGAAGACACAGGGGTAGGTAGAGAATTCATGAAGAAGAATCAAATTGCACGGGAAATACTTCCCAGAATCAATAACTGGGATCACATCTTGTTAAAGAGTTTCTTCATATTGAAAGAAATCTCCAGCATAGTGAAAAGAAAACCAACAAATTGGGAAAAAATCTTAGTGAATTGTCCCTCAGACAAAGGACTTCTGTCCAGAACATATAAAGAATTACAAAAAATTAGACCCCCAAAATTCAAAGACCCAATCCAAAAATGGGCATCTGAGATGAATACATGTTCTCAGATGAATACAAATGGCAAATAATACATGAAAAAATGTTCAGCATCATTAGTCATTAAAGAAATGCAAATTAAAACTACACTGAGATTCCATCTCACTCCAAAAAGAATGGCCAGGATCAAGAAAACTACCAACAACAAATGCTGGAGAGGCTGCAGGGAAAAAGGAACTCTTCTGCACTGTTGGTGGGAGTGTAGACTGGTGCAACCACAGTGGAGGTCAGTCTGGAGGTTCCTCAAAAAGCTTGGTTTGGAAGTCCCATTTGACCCAGCTATCCCACTTCTGGGCATATTCCCAGAACTGAAAACATCATACCACAGTGATATATGTGCACCCATGTTTATAGCAGCATAATTTGTAATAGCCAGATCTTGGAAACAACCTAAATGCCCATCAGATAAGGAATGAATAAATAAAGATGTGGTATTTTTATACAAGGAAGTACTATTCTGCTATAAAGAATGATCACATTGAGATATTTATAAGTAAATGGATGCAACTCGAGACCATACTCATAAGTTAAATAAATCAAACTCACATGTGTAAATATCATATAGTCTACCTAGTGTAAGAAATGGTAAGGGTACATAAGATACAAAAAACTCAATAATTACAGTGAAAGGGTAAGAATCTGCTTAAAGGGGAAAAAATAATATCTCAGGGAAAATGAGGAAAAAGAAAAAGGAAGGGAAAAGAAAAAATGTCTAAAAGTGTATAAACACACTTAGGTTAGCTAAGATGACTGTGCTACTAACTCTGTAAGTTCTTGGAACAAAATAGTTAACATTCATAGGATTGGAACAATTGTGCATATTATTGTATAGTGATCTGAGGAACTCTTGAAGATCATTATGTAAAATAACAACCTTAGTTATGCTCATACCACCTTGTTTTGAAGGCCTATACTGTCAGTGTTGTGGGCTCTTTGCTATTATTGGTTATATGTCTTTTTCGTTTCGTGTTTTTCTAGGAATATTTTTTGTTTTGTCTTGGTTTGTTCTGTTTTTCCTTCTAATATAGAAAGGATAGGTATACATGTAGAGACTCATGCATGCGTAGAACTTCTAAAAAGTTTATGAGAATCGATAATATAATGCAAGATGAAATGAACAGCTATTTTGAAGGAAAAGAGACACTAAGGTACCCAGTGCTGATTCCGTAGCGTCATGATGTGAAATCCAGTAATACTATTATTCTTTGTTCAGAGTGATTTTAGTCTGTTTTATTTTGTTTAATTTCAACATAAATGAAGATATGGACAGCTATTTTGAAGAGAACGAAAGACATTATGACAGCCATTGTTGACTTCCTTACTGTCTTATCTTGAAGACCTAAAATGCCTTCATCATCCTGTTCTGATCAGTTTTATACTATTTTGTTTTGCATGAATTCATTGTATGTGAAGATATGGACAACTAGTTGGAAGAAAATAAGAGACAATATGATAGACAGTGAAATTTCCAGTTGTCTTGCTTTGAAATCTGAGTCTCTTACATTGTTATCTTATTATCTGTTTTGTTCTGTTTAATTTTACTCTCTTTAAAAAAAACCAGAGAGTCAATTAGTGATAGCAACCCATGTATTCATTAACAGATGAAGGAATAAGCAAAATGTGGTAAACGTGTACAGTGGAATATTACTCAGCCTTAAAAGTTAGGAAATCCTGATATATGCCACCATATGGTTGACCCTTATAGACAGTATGCCAAATGAAACAAACCAGTCACTAAGGAACAAGTGTGGTACTTAGTGAGGTTCACAGAATAATCAAATTCATAGAGTTAGAAAGTAGAATGGCCAGAGGCTTGTGAAGGGGAAGTAGGAAGTATTGTTTAATGGAGATAGAGTTTTAATGTTGTAGGTAAAAAAGCTTCCAGAGATGGACGGCACTACTGGTTCATAGCACCTTGAATGCACCATGTAAGCTTAAAAATGGTTAAAATGGGGTGCACATTGGTAATCCTAACACTCTGGGAGCCAAGGCAGGAGGATCACAAGGGCAAGTCTAGCTTAGTAACTTGGTTGGTTTCTGTCTCAATAAATAAAATAAAATAAAATAAAATAAAATAAAATAAAATAAAATAAAATATAACAAAGTAAAATAAAATATAACAAAGTAAAATAAATTGGAATGTAACTCAATGCAGACCCTAGGTTCAATCCCTAGTACTGAAAAAAAAGTTAAAATGGTAAATTTCATGCTATATATATTTATCAAATTTATTAATTTATCAATGTATACATACAGATCTATTTCTGATCTGGCTGTTCTGTTTTAATTATCTGTATGTTTATCCCTTTGCCAAACATCATTTGGCATCTACTACAGTAAATAATATAAATTAAACCCAATCACCTTTCCATTTTAAAACCTTGCAATGATTTCTCATTGTGCTAAAGACCTGGCCCCTGCCTTTTCTCTCTGTTCTCCCTCCCAGCTTACTATCTCTGCCCACTCTACTGCCACACAGGCGGGCTCCCTAGGCTACCTGGGAGGAGCCAACAGTTGACCCATAGCATATGCAGCAAATGCTCCAAAACTTGATGCTGCATCCCAGGGGACAGGGGACAGGAGGACAGAGGAAAGAATGGAGGGTTGACTGACAGGGTCAGAAGCAGCCACTGAGTTCACACTAGACATGTGGTAGCTCCCAACAGCTGCCCACCTCACGCACGGGTCCCTAGGGGCCACGCGTTGTGAAGGTGACTCAGAAACCCGGAGGATGCAGGGTACTGCAAGCAGCCACATCCGCAAATCGCTCTGCTGCATAACCAGAGCGGCCCTCCCCAGCCACTTCTGCCTTAGTGTTCTTGCCAGTTTAGTTCCACAAGGCACAGCTCTCTCAGGGCTGTTGTTCAGGAATGTTAGGGCAGGGCCCTGGGGATGCAGGAAAGAGAGAAACAAATACCAGCAACCCTCAAATGTGCTTCTTTTGTGAGCAGGCTCTGTGGGTGTTTGTTGGTGGTATGTGGGGGATAGCAGAGGAGTGTGAGTCCTAGCTCAAAACACTCATTTAAAACAAATTGAGGCTTCTCAGTCCAAGCCATTGAAATCTCTTTCTGTAGAAAGCATCTGGAAAAATGGAAGGAAAAGCTGCCCAGTTATTTAGTTACAAACAAAATTCAAACTTTCCTTTCTCCTTGCTTGCCAATGTCCCTTTCAAATATTTGACCCTCAGGTAGCAAAGATCAGGAGTCAGGGATGTGCTGATACTAACCAACTTTGGGTGGCTCCCCAAATGTAGCTACAGACACTGGCTAGGCTACTCCCCCAGCCCAAACCCGTGTGCAGGCGCAGGATGGGGAGCTGGGTCTGGTTTATGCAACCCCTGGCTGGTCGAGGAGAATCAAAACCTGCCCAGTTCCCAGAATGCATCAGAGGAGCACACAGGTTGCCAGTGGTGGGAGCTTTGCAGGCCCTGCACCCTTCTCCCACTGCCTAGAGTGGTGAGGTGAACCTGTGGCATGTGTGCTGCAGTGGGCTGTTGCATCATTCAAAGGTCTAAAAGGCTCACCGTTCCTGGCATAGAGTATCCTTAACCAAAGGGGCAGGGCCAACAGGCAATCTGCAAAAAGCTGGGCCTCCTGTTCTCCTGTTCCAGTCACAGGGAGCTGTAAGTAACTGCTGTAAATAAGTGCTACTGTTAGATAAAGACCCTGGTTCCTATCCTGAATTGAGAAGTCTGCAGATAGGGCTGGACTGCTGTAGGAGTGAAACACCTTGCTGTAGGAGCTGAGGTGCAGCCCTAATGGACTGCGGAAAACAAACACGTGAGCTGGGGGCAAGTAGGGGCAGCTCAATGGTAGTGCATATCCTCAGCATGTGTGAGGCCCGAGAGTCCACTCAACAGCACCAAAAACAAACCAACAAAGCTGAATATATTGAGAGTCACCTCCAGCCTTGGCAGCCAGGAAGAGAAACAAATTTGAATGGCCAGCCCCACAGGGAATGTCAGGAAATGGCAGAAAAAAACATGGCATGGCAGGTCACACCTTTAATTCCAGTTACTCAGAGCCCAAGGCAGAATGATCTCGAGTTGGAGGTCAGACTGGGTAACACTAAAAATACAGAAACCTGACAAGTGTACAAGTGTAGCCCAATACTAGACTGCTTGCTCAGCCTACATGTAGCCCTGGGTCCAAGTCCTGTTACTATAAAAAAAAAACTGAGAAAAAAAAAAAAGAATGGAAGCCTGAGGGGTCCCTGATGGAGAACAGGGTACTGGGAGAGGCTCTACTACTGGGAGAGACCCTGGTGGCTTCTGAGAAGATGGCTTGGTCACATCTTGTACTGCTAAAAAGGGCACTTTGGGTTAGGTACTGGAAGGACAGGTAACCTTGTTACGCTCTAGAGCAGTGGTTTTGAACCTGTGGCATGCATGCTGTGCAGGAGCCAAACTGCCCCCACCAATGTTTGACAAATTATCAGCATGCATACAGCAGCACAGATCATATGAGCTGTGCAAAAGCACGGCAAAGGCAAACTTTTACCTTTCAATAAAAAGTTGTTTGTACCATTGAAAGCTCTGTTATTGTGTTTTTCTTTTAAGACAAAAGATGTTACTGTGCGAGCTGTTTTCTCTAAACTAAAACCTCAGTGTTCAGGTTTAATTGCAGTGTTGCCACTTTGCTATAAATAAGTGGGTTTGGGGCTGCAGTTTGAGCATTTGTCTCTAAACCATTTGCCATCCCTGCCTCGGAGAGCCCAATTAGGGAGGAATGGAGGTTCCTATCCCAGGAGCCCTGGCCTTTGGTAATGATGACAAACTCCCTGCCTCCCAGCACATCTTCTGGAGCCCTTCCCTGAGCAGGGCCATTGCAGCCTCAAAGCCAAGGGGAACCAGGCTGAGGCCCCAGCCCCAGGTCCAGTGGCAGGGCCTATTCCAAAGCCGATTTCCATCTTAGGCACTCTGCAGCTGGGTCTGGCCCTGGGCCTCCTGGGTGAGGCTGGCATTTTTCTTTTCCTTTTGTTGGTTGAGGAGAAAAAGAAAACACACAATGCTGCCTTGGCTCTCCGCTTCTTTTGAACAACTCCGGCCACCCCTTAGGGGCTGCCCCACTGGAGAAGCTGCATAATCCCCAGCTGCAGGTGACAGCAGTTGGAATTGTCAGCTCTGTCTGCTCCAGCAGATCTCCTGTGGGGATGACTCTGACCTTGCTGACTCACCCAGCCCACTTGAAGCCAAAGACTCCTAATACCACTCAGAGGCCTTTGCTGCTGTTGCTGCCGACCTCTCTAAACACACCTGGGGACTGGGCACCCAGGACAGAGCGCCAGATAGTACCTATGTGCGTACTTGTCTGCATCGATAAGGCTGAAAAATATCTGCAGCCAAGGCAAAGTGCCAATGAAGTCAATTCTTGGTTATCTCACTGCTATAAAAGGAGTATGTGTGATATAGAAGGTAGGGTATGAAAAGTTGGCTGGGGAAATGAGCAGAACCTGTCCATTACATGATGCCAGGACAGCATCAGATAATTCTCAGGACCCTGTGTGTGGGACTTCTCACAGGCTTCCATGAGATGTGGATGACATACAGGACACAAGAGATCATGAGGAATCCACTGTTGTGACTCCTCATAGCGGTCTACTCTGCATCTCCTAGATGCAGAGTGCACTTTTTATGTTTGCTTTTTTCCTTTCCTCTCTTTTTGGCCCAACTTCAATATACAGAGTGAGTTTTTCCCTTAACCCTTCACCTCTCATTTTTCAAATACACATTTGGCACTGTTTTTGGCTTGTCTCATCCAATTCTTAGTCTGAGGTGAGAAGGACTTGGAATTCTTTTAATTGGTGAGCCGTTTCTAAAGCAACTACCTGACAATTGTACTTCCATTTCTATTTGGCTCTTGGTGTGCCAGACACCAGATTTCTCCTCTTAATTCTGCCCTTATGAAACATATCCACCTCACATTGTTGGGCGAACAAGGTGGATACCTTAGAACCATGCACTGGTGGGCCAAATCAAGCACGTTGTCACAGAGCCCACTCTTCCCTGCTGCTCCAGGCCCACTCCTGCAAGCCTCCCGATTCTCCAGCCCCCTAGATTCTCCCCATGTTATTAATCTCTAAAGTGACCATGATTTGAGAACCAGTGGACATTGGTCTGATCACAGCACAGACTGTCCCAGAAAATCTGGGACAACTAATTACTATTACATCACCTTCCATATTTCCTTCTGCCTGTAGCAAGCCTAGGAGCATGTTTTCCATAAAAAATCAGGACACAGTATCTGACGAGAGATTTATGGGCAGCCTCCAGGTGCGAGAAGGAGTTGGCGTTATAAAAGTTTTAACATTAAAATACTGGAACTCCAAGGATATTTGGAAGGCTTTACTGAAAACTTGAGAATATTTTAAGTCAGAGTAGCTCATGACTGCCTGAGAGGACAGCAAGTCTACCAGTCACACGAGTTCTTCCTTTGTTTACTCCAGGCGTATTTGCCACAGCCCACTACAAATTGGGTTACTCAAAACGGAGGGCCTGACGTGGCACCGATTTTGAAGTTTTATGTCCAGAAGGTCTGCTAAATCTTAGGTTAGACTGAGTGAATGGCTGATTACGCCTGTCTCTCTGATCTCTATGAACCAACTTAAGCAACACTTCAGAGACAACTTTGTTGATTTCCCAAGCCAGGTTACCCTGGGATATTCTTGTTGCCCTGTGTTATCCCCTCAGTAGGCCTCAATGGTTTTATAACTCATCCAAACACAGTTAACTTTTGTCTGTCTCATAGCACTAGGCTGTAACTGCCTCTGGAAAGAACTACAATGGTTTGGCTCACCAAAGAATTACCAATTTCTAACACAGCACCTGGCACATCATAGATGATCAGTTTCTTTTTTTCTTTTTAAGGGTCTTGCTATGTTTCCCAGGCTACCTTTGAATTCCTACATGCAAGCCATCTTTCTGCCTCAGGCTCTTGAATAGTTAGGACTACAGTGCTTGTCACCGTCCCAGCTATCAATAAACACATTTAAATTAATGACCCGGTTTTTCTGGTAGGTCCCAGGACTCTGTATTTCTTTTCTACTCAATAGTTTTATTAACCTAAATTTAATACGAATCTACTTATTACTGTTACTTATTCCTTGAATGAAACTGCGAAGCACTTGTGAGGCCTACAGTAGGTGTCAATATTGAAAGCATAACATGTTGGCCATGAGAATCCATGTTCTAAAAGAAGAAAGGTCCAAATAAGCAAGTAGGGGAGAACAAGTCTTGTGAAGGTTCTAAATCATCAACTAGACAGCTGGCATGGCGGGCAGCTCACTAGAGAAGAGGCCAAGCACGAGGGTTCCACTCTAAGCTGTGTTAACACAGCACAGGGCCAAAATGGGTACAGGAAGTTGCACTCCCCACATATTGCTGACCGATGCTTCTGGGTACAGAGGCCACTGCTAACTAAGTATGGACAAGGCGCTGATGGTCTGGAAGGGGAGGACAATGCCCAGCACCCAGCTGGCACCCTGCCTGTGCTTAACAGGTATGTACTGGATGAGCATAAACACTTGTTGACAGAAGTCGGTATATTTAGCCTAGAATAAGACTTACCAGAAGGCAGGCTGTTGAGTAAGAATCTTGCAGTATAGTGCCAGAAGCCAGGCAGGACTGAATAGGCCCAAAATCTAGAGATGCAGATTTAGGTTCAGACAAGGAAGGACAACAACGCAGGAATAGACAGAGAGCAGCCCCAGGGTGTTCATGGGAGGCTGCAGGACCACCTGGCAGCTACTGCCACAGGAAGTCTTCATACTCTCTAGATGCCTCATAACCTCAATCCTAATGGTCCAAAAAATGAACAGGATTGAATGTGAGACAGAATATGAAAGAACGACTCCACCTATACTACAAATAACCTTTGTGCTAAAACAGAGATTGAGATGAAGGTTTTAATAAACTCAGCCACAAAGCTGTCCGGCACCAGCACTTTTTCTTTAAATGTTATGTTGACCTTTTCAGGTTTCAATTTCATTTTTGGTCAGTTTTAGCAGATTTTATTTTCTTAGAAAAACACTGACTTCTACTGAGGTTTTCAAATGCCTTACCAGAGTTGAACCTAAAAATCTCATGTCTCTCAACTCCAGGTCAGTGGTTAGATAGAGCCCATTTCTCATTTTTATGTATATTTTCTGTTTCTCTTTGGCCTCATTGGGTTTCCTTAACTATGATTTCTCTTATTGCCAAGGTCAGTAAAGGATAACTTGCGCCTATAAGAGAGTGGGGGGAACTTAAATTCTTAAACACTGCTGAAACTAGGATAATAATTAGAACTTCATTTTTCTTACATATAAAATTTTCAAGTAATGTTGACTTTATAGGGCTACCTTAACAATTTGGAAATAGCCATCAGAAGACCGAGTAAGGCATGGGGCACAGCTCACTGGTAGAGTACTTGCCCTGCATGGTCAGTGCCCTGGCTTCAATCCTAGCACTATAAAACAAAAACAAAGCAATTTTGTAAGATTCAGTGATTCTATTTCTATTATTTCCCTTAGAAGTGTTGTTCATGACGATGAATTTGAGTTTGTTTTTACTTAAAGAATTAAATATTATAAATCTAAATGTGAAAAACATAGTCTACTTAAAATAATTATGGTACATTAATAATATAAATATTATATAACAAAGTTATCTGATGAATTTTAATAATGATTGTTAAGTAATACATAAAAAGCAACTCATCATACTAGTTATTTAATATCCACAAACAGACTTTTAATAACTATATACTTTCTTCCTATAATGAACAAAACTTTTAATAATAATAATAATAATAATAATGAACAAGACTTTTAATAACCATATACTTTCTTCCTATAATGAACAAAAACCTACATTGTTGGTGAAAATGTAAACTATTACAACCACTATAGAAACCAGTATGGAAAAAGAAAGTGCTCTAAAGGATTTAATTGCATGTATGGTTAAGTGTGTAAGATGAATGACCATACTACGGTTTTTGTTAGATCATGGAGCAGAACTGTTAACAGTCTCATCGTTTGAATGTGTACTATGTATGTCTTAATTTTGCAACTTGAACAACTATTTCCTAGATGACAGTGTGTAAGTTATCAAGTAATGATTTCTTAGTGTTTTTTTGTTCTTTTCTTTTTTTCCTTGGAATTCTGTAGAGTTGCTACCCTTTTTTCTGTTTTGGTTTGTCTTTAAATAAAATTTAAAAAAAAAGAAACCAGTATGGAGATCTCTCAAAAAACTAAATAGAAATTGCATTTGACCCAACTACTCTCCTTCAAGGTATCCTCCCCAAACAGTTGAAGATATCATACCACAGTGATGTGTGTATATCGCAGCACAATTCATGACAACTAAATCTTGGAATCAGCCTATATGTCCATCAACATGAATGAATGAAGACAATGTGGTATTTACACACAATGGAGTACTACTCTGCTATAAAGAAGGAAAAGTTTGAGTCATTTGTAAGAAAATGAATGTACCTTGAGACCAAAATGTTAAGTGAAATAAATCAGACATATACATTTAAATATTGCAGTGTTTATATGAGAAAACCAAAGTACAAACAAATACAAGAGTAGGACTGAGGATTTAGCTTAGCATTATAAACACTTGCCTGGCAAACACGAGATCATGAGTTCAATCCCCAGTACCAAAAAATTTTAAAAATAAATAAAAAAAATACAAGAGTAAAACAAAAGACAGATAATAGAAAACAGGGAGGTAGTTCTTTGGCAAAAGGGAATGGAGTCAAGAGATAGAGAGAGTGGGGTCTGAGGGGAGAGGGGGAAAAAAAAGAAATTAAGACATGTTGTATACATGTACAGCTCCCCATTAATGTAATCATTAGGTACTATAAAATGGACTAATAAAACTAGAAATTAAAAAATGAAATCTATCAATTTGTAAAATCCTGCCATCTCTGGATGGTAGGATTATTTTCTTTTCTATAATTTCTGTGATTCAAAAATTTATTTTACAATAAATATATTTTACTGTTATGAATGGTTAGTTTAAAACTCAACTTACTAAAAAAGAGACTGGCAGGAATAAATGACCCTTCCAAAAGAGAGATTAAAGGAGTGGCATGTAGCACTTATCCCTAGGAAAATCCAGCTGCCCCAGGCCTACCTGGTGGCCAGCTGTGTGCTGCAGGGGGAGGTCTCTGCAGAGGAGAGGGAGCCTCTGGAGGGGTGTGTGTGAGAATGCTGGGCTTTGATGGCATCCTCATTCTCTAGCGGCTATTCAGCAGGACAGCCGAGAGGACTCCGAGGATAACACAGTCCACCGCTTGGCATCCTGGGTACAGCCCACCTCTGCCCTGAGATCCTTGCATTGGCTCCCCCCTCCTGCAAGGATCAAGTGAGAGATTAGCTCTATGCCCTGTATGAAACAGCAGCTGGTGGTCTGGCCAAATCCCCCCTCAGATTCAACTGGTTTCAGCCTCTGAGCAAGTTCTGAAGCTGGGCAGAGGCACTGCCTGTCCTCATTTGAGGCTGCTGGGGCCCTGGCAGAGTCCTGGGGCTAAGCTCATCTACCCTGTGAGACAGCTCTGGGGCACAGAAAAGCAAGGACAAGCTGGGCACCAGCCTTCCCCCCAGCTGTTTTCAATAAGGCTCCACTTCTGAGGTTGCTGGCAGATCTGGGGAAAGATCTGAACCAACCTCACATAATGTTTTCCATCAAACCCACAGTTAAGTAATACTATTCTCTTAACTCATGAACTGCACCAGAAATGTTTTTCCTGTCACTTCCCAGCTTTCTTCCTAAGCAAACCAGCAGCAGGTCAGGCTGGGGTTTACCAGCTGTCACGGAGGCAGGGGAGATCAGAGGGCTGCAGTTCCTCTCCTGCCACACACGGATGGAGGGCTGAGGGAGGTCTGGCCTCCAGACTCAAAGGCACTTCGTGCACATCATTCCATTTAATTCTTCGTTGCCCCGAAGGTCAGCATCACCAAGCTAATGTTACAGGAAAGGAAAATGAAGCTCGAAGATGTTAAAGTGACTTGTCCCCAAATTCAGGGTTGCTCCACTGAGGCCCACTGCCTTTCAAGGGAGTCAAATAGGATCCTGGGCAAAGAAGTTCAAGTGCCAAAAAGCTACACCAGGACTTTCAGTCTTCTGAGGTATTTCACCAGTGACCACCAGGGGATACTCTGAAGGCCCACTGTTATAAGCATAACACATTTATTTTGTGATTGAACAAATTAATGACTCCTAGAAAAGGATGAGTGCCACTTCCTCCTGAGGTCTTCTGAATGTTTCCTGCCTGTAGTTTTGTTGCATATTCTATTGTATTTTATGTACTGACACAGAGCATCAGACCCGGCTATGTTCATCCCATGGACAAAGGGCTCATAGAGTACCCTCACCTCCTACAAAGATGAGTGATGGCTAGTCTCCATCTACCATACTATTCTAAACGGAACGATGGAGAAGGCAGATTAAAATGCTAAGTCCTAGAAAACAAATCCAAGTTCAGTGAAAATACATGTATGCAATACATTTTTATAACTCAATCAGGCTACATCAACTTAGTGTCTCTGAGGACCTTGCCCAGTATAAATGTCCTTTAGTATCCATGGGAATTGGTTCCATGACCCCATGGGTTCTACACTCTGTGAATAATCAAGTCCCTTATAGCAAAAGGAATGAAATCATCTCTAGCTAACTTATACAGCCTACCTAATCCAATGTAAAGTGGTATAAACAGTGGTTATACTATTGTCTAGAGAATAATAACAAGTGAAAAATTCTGTACTTGTTCAATACAAATGCAACTTTCTTCCCAATATTTTCAGTCTGCAGTCAGTTGAATCCAGAGACATGCAGCTGTGGAACCAGCAGGTGTGGGGGCTGACGGTACCCGTTACATCTTTTTCAGTCAGTACAGCAGATGTTGCACCTGCCTTGGAGGAGACAGTATTCATCCTGAGAGCTCTTCAACTGGGACCCAACGAGGCAAACTGACAAATACACTCTCAGTCAGGATATGGTTCCAAAGGAAAGACTAAAATTTATGATAGTGTGGACCAGGGCCATGATGTGTGGAGAAGCAGAGTGAAAAGGAACAGAGTCTACCAAGAAGTCCAGTGCCTGATGCTGTGTGGATGGAGGAGTTTGTGTACTGGGAGCTAGGAGGTCTACCCCATCTTGTGTGGGTCGAGGTCAGCAAAAGGTCAAAGTCATCTCAGAAGATGGTCCTCCTTAGTTGCAGATCTTAGTGCACTTGTACCATCCTTCTTTCCCTTCCCAGTCTTGAGTGTACACCCTAATCACCTACAGTGTAGCAGGCACCAGCTTAGGTACATCAGCATCCTGACCCCTGGGCTATTGGAGGCTTGCTAACCCCAGCACAGAGTGTCTGACCTCCAAGCCTGCCAGTTGCTTCTCCCCACCCCGGCACCGTCGCAGACTCACTAAGAAACCCAGGCTCTTACTGGACTCCCTGGCTTCCTGCTCCACCCTCCTGCCTGCCAGGGACCTGTCAGACTCTGAACCAGGAGGCAGGGGCCAGATGAAGGGCAGAGGAAGATGGAAGTCTACAGAGGAATCACAAGTCAGAGAACAGCTTGGCTAGCCAGGCAAGAAGCAGCCTGGGACAAGAGGCTGGTAGACAGAGTAGCTACAACCTGAGGGAGAGAGCTGGATCTCACAGATGGGCCATGAAAATCAGTGCTGTGTCCTCTCCCTTTCTGATAGCAGCACAGGCCCAAGCCGAGTCCTCTGGAGAGCCCTCAAGATGAAAAATGTTCAAATCTTTTCACATTAATCTCTTCACTGCTAACTAATCAATCCCCAGGAAATCATATTAAATATGGCACCAAAAACTTCACGTACAAAGATGCTCACTCAAATTTAATTTATAGAAGGAAATACTGGAAACCACCTAAATAACTGCCAACAGAGGAATGATTTGGTAAATGGCAGCATATCAAATTTAACAGAGTATTAACCACAAAACTACATTGACAGAGTGCTTTGAAATGACTGATATGGCAGGTGAAGATTAAAAAACAAAACAAAACAAAACAAAACAAAAAAACAGTACAAGGGCCAGAGATACAGCTCAGCAGCATAAGCACCTGCCTGGCAAGTGCAAGGTCTTGAATTTGAGTCCAGATACCCCCCCCTAAAAGACAGCACAAAGGATTTTATTTGGTATTAGTTACTAAGCATTTACTATTTACATGGATAGCTTAGATACTGTATTTCATTTAAATAATGCCATAGGTTAATATTATTCTACTTTACAGACAGGAAACCAACCTAGAGAGTAACCGGGCAAATTACCCAAGGTCACAGCTAATCACAGATGGGACTGAATCAAAAGTCAAGGGTGACTCCAAGCCTGTGACCCTCCAGTAAGCCTTCCTCCCCCATAATCAGTACCATAGCTATTCCTGCACTGAAAATGAAAGAACCCCCAGCTTGGAAAAGAAATACAGGCCAGAACTATCAAACACAGTAATGAGAGTCACTGTAACTACCTTCTTTCTACTTTCGCTCTTTTAAGTTTTTTTAAGTAGCATGCTGCACTTTTACTTTAAAAACATTCTTGAAGCAAGACTGTGAGAAGGGTGCTATGGAGAGCTCATATTTCTACAGTAGTTCTCCCTCATTTGAAGTTGTTTCAGTTATCCACAGCCAACTGCTGTCCAAAAATAATAAACGGAAAATTCCAGAAATTAAGCATTCAAAAATTTTAAATAACTTTTATTACAGTATGTTGTTATAATTGTTTTATCTTATTATTGTTGTTGTTAATCTTCTACTGTGCCTAATATATTAAACATTATCACACGTATGTAGGTACAAGAAAAAGCATCATACACAGAAGGTTCAGTACTACTGCAGTTTCAGGCATTCACTAGTGGTCATGGAACAAATTTTCCATAGATAGTAGGGTCTACTGTAGGCTAACATCCTCCATCTTACTAGGATTGCATCGAGCTGGGATTGCATCGACCCTCCAACAATGCAGTGGGGTAGAATTATTCCCCTCTAGACTGTGGGGCTTAAAGAAGAGAAGAGGAAACCTCAGCCCAGACATCCTGGCTACAAACCTGTGCTCCTCCTCTTCTACCTACAACTGCCCAGAGGTGCTTGGTTTCCTGGCCCTACCCTTTCCGATCAGCTGAGCTCTCCAAGCACTTGTTTATAAGCGCGCAGCTGACCAGTGGTCCCTGAAGAAGAGGTCAAGGTGAAGCGTGCTTTCCAGAGGAGTTTAACTACGCCCTGCATGCTCGGGTCCTGTCCTCCACTCCTCTTCTACCCTGTAGCTTTGGGGAGGCCTGAGCCTCAGCTGGATGGAGTCACAAGAGGCTCAAGGAGCACAGCTGAAGGCAGAACAGAGATCTGAGGCTGCAAGAGAGACAAGGTGAAGTCAGTGGAAGGGGCTGGGGATGGTTTAAGAACAAGGGCAGCAGGCAATGAGTGGCCTGAGTTCAAGAGAGGAGAAGATGGCAGAGCAGAGAACAGCCTCAGAGTGAGGGTCCTCCACTGTTCAGCTTGAGTAGCATCTCTCATTGCCCTTAAAATTCAGACAGTTCCCATACTGATGCCTGCACCCTCAGGCACACATACCTTCTGTTGTGTCTTGTGACTGCATCTCTGAACCAGTGGTTTTATTTAATAAGGGCAAAAGGGTTTTTAGGAAGCTTACAGTCAAATTTGTAGCCCGCCTCTACCAACTGTTCAAGACTGGTGAGTGTTCATTTCTGCACACTATTCTTATCCCAGGCTTATTATTTCCATATTCTTCCTCACTCTTTTCTGGTTCCCCACCTCCACTCCAATAGAAGATTGTTATAGAATTTGATCTATATGATACATCCTTAAAGGGCACAATATCACTCCAAGAGACTAAAAACTGTTCTACTCTTTTTATGTATAAAGCTCCTACATTTGAATCTATTGCACATAGAGAATACATCTGTAGTATCAGATTTTCATAGAGGGGGCTCCTTACAGGGATAAGAGGGGAAAAGAGGCCAAGAATCAGGGACAGATGAGTCAGCCGTGAACTTGGGGAGCCATCTACAGAGATCCCTTCCCATGACAAGATGGTCAGACACGCCATTCTCAGAAATTAGGCAACAAGCAGCAATTCAGTCACCTCTTCTACTGCTTGGCCACGGCCCACATGCTCCAGGCAACTAAAACCATCTTTGTGACCTTTGCTCCCATCTCTGGAGCCCAGCAGCTCTCCCTAAGGTGGTTTACAGAGTAACCTGCCTAAGGACAGTGTGTTCCAAGCAGAACTCTCGGTCTCGCCTTGGCAGGTTTAGGTGCCCACAGGATCCCGATGGGCCCACTCTACGGAGTCTCCACTCAGAATGCAGGCCCAAGGGTGGCTAGCATTTCATCCCAAATTTCAACAGAAGGGTTGAGAGTGGGGACTGATTTGACTTTATTACAGAAGAACTCCATCCCAGATAGTCCATTAATCATGCACTGGGGTTCACTATATGTATTGGGGAGGTGGGGTTGAATGGCACTACACTGTACCAGAAACAGTCCCTTACCCTGTGTGCTATAAGGGTAGGATTCCTGTCCCTTGGCTCAGGAGTAGGGCATTCAATGGGCTCAGTGGACTCTACTCGCCCTCATTGCTTGCGGGTGATGCAAGCCCAGTGTGACAGACTATGGAAAGTATGTTCAGGTGCCTGGCTCCCCTCAGCCTAAAGTCTTTCAAATCAGGATCCAGATTTGATTTGATTTTCCTTGCCTTCCTGGCTCAGACTCTTCCAGGCTTATTTTTCACTCCCCTGTCTGGCTTGCCAGGGTTTAGAGGGGGTTGAGCCAAGTCCTTCACACTTCATAGGCAGGCCTCCCTTCCAGGGTGAGATGGTACACGGCCGCTCAGCCCCAGCTCTCCCCAGGCCCTGCCTGCAGTCTTGCGGGAGTTTTCTGGTTAGAGGCACCTGCACCTCACAGAGAAGCCACTTGGGACTCAGTGTGTCACCAAATGAGAGACAAATAAGCAAGTCCACTCCCCACCTTCACAGTCACAAAGCCAGCTGTCAGGACACAGGCATCTGTTCACTTCCACTGTCCCTGCCCCTGTTATTTCAGAGTCCATGAGCAGAGGCAGGGGACCGGGACTAGACTTGAAGGGGTCACTAGAGCACAAGTCCAACCTTCCCTCAGCATTCAGGCCTGCAACGTGTGGCACAGGTGTGAAAGGAGCAAATTTAGAACCTCAACAATGTCAGGACGCGAATCCTCTGAATGTAGGGAGAGCACCATGGACCTCTGTCATCTTTTTATTCTAGAGGTCCTACATGTGACTAGTATTACAGAAGCAACCAGTCTGCAACTGCTCATGAGGTCAACCTTGAGTGCCACAACTGTTCCATGTCACGAGGGGTCAACTGGTGAGCACACTAAGAGAACAGTTCGGTCCCTACTCTCAAATCTTGTTTACATTTTGTTCTTATGACACTGTGGAATGCTGGAGTAGGCAGGGGCCCAGAAGTCGTCTGGTTTGACCTTCTCATTCCATAGATGAAGAAACTCAAGTCCAGAGGTCAGATTGCGTTAGAGACCAATACCCAGGCACATGACTACAAGGCCAGCCCTCCGTCAAGTGATGTAAAGGGAATCCAGATCTGTGATAATCACAGACTGCCAGACAAAGAAGGTTGACAAGATGGCATTTTAGTGTCACCAGGCTGACTACAGTGCCCTAATCTGCTGTATTTAAATTCATCTTCACTCAGTGAGTGGGGCTCCATCCTAGAGGCCTTGGGGAACTGACAGATGAGGAAGAAACTTCTCTCAAGTACCTGAACATCCAGAACACAAAGCCAAAGATGTGCAGCACAACAGGAAAGGACAAGCAGGATGAGCTCCCCGGAAGAAGTGATACTTGGAAGAAGCTGATTAGCCTGTGATAGACTTGGGGAGGGGATTCCAGTTAGAAAAGACAACAGAAGTCTAAGAGGACCGGCTCAGGGATCTTGGTGCATGGCACAGGGCTGGATAGCCGGGCAGCAAAATGGTTAAGGGAAATGACCCTGCTTGGCTGAGAAAGGCAGGCAGCAAACTTGGACTCAAAACCACAGAAAACTTCTGGTCCAAAAGAAGCACTTGAAGCCACTTGTTAGGAAGGACCTAATCAAAGAAGTCCTGCAGCCTGGGAGGTGCAGAAGGATAAACACCTGCGAACACGAGGCCACAAGCCTCAGGGCCTCCACCCACCCACAGATGGAGGGAGAGACTTGATTGAGAGAAGCCAGTCGAATGGCAGGCCCCATTCTTCACTTGGCTTTCCAGGAGAGCACTGTCCCGAGAGTCCTTGGTCTTCCCTACACACATGTCACCCCACTGAATTCTGCAAAGTGTTCTCCAAGCGATAGGAATGGGAGAGAGGCAATTAGTGCTCTCACCGGTCTCAACCCAGAAGGGTTTTGTACACTGTAAGATGCTACATGAAGTACAGATGTAATAAGAATAAGAATGTAATAAGATATAATAAGAATAAACTATAGAATAAGCTATAAAGGGAATTCTACCGTCAAGATACCAACAGACCCAGAATAAGAGAATAAGATGCTAAAAATGGAAACAACTGTTTGAATTACTTGGTTCAACTCCCAACTTGATTCACAGGTCTCAAAGCAACAGTCCTCACAAATGATGGCTCAGCCTCCTCACCCACTTCAGTTCTAAATGTCAAGCTTCGATCTCCCGGTGAAGTGCACAGTAAGCACTGACTGAGTAAATCAAATCCAAACACTCGAAATCTGTCTGGAATAAACAAAGAACAGTACTTGAAGAAGGCAAGAGAATATTTAGAAAATCTGTGAACTGAACAAAAAATAACCTCTCTTTTCCAGGCACCTACTGGGAGCTGGCATTGAGATGTGTTTTTAAAAAATAAGGTATGTGAAATAGATCACATACTATAATACGTAAGTCACAGAATTTCAGAACTCAAATGGATTTTTAAGGATCATCCAAACCATGACATTATGAAAAGGAATCTAAAATTCAGGGAGGTGCAGTGGTTTGTTGAAAGTTTTAAGGAAACTGTGTAGTAACTAGATCCTCAGTCCAGAAATCTTTCCACAGCACATTATGTTAATCATCTAATTAAACTCTAAATTATAGAGTGCAGAGTATAGGCCTCTTGGAATGTGGCAATAGAAGAGAATATAAGGGGATGCATTAGCTGGGAAAAGCTTCATGGAAGAGGAAAAGGTTAATTTTCTGTTTCTTAATTAGATAACTCATTAGTTCCAAGATCCTCAAAGGTATCAGTCATGTTTGCTTTTTCTTTGTAGTTTTAGCACCAGAGGACAGAAGAAAGTGAACTTGTGGTCATTAAAAACAAAAACAAAAACAAACCCACAAAACTAGCATCTTTAAGTCACTAATTTTGAATGTGGAAGCAGTTACATATAGTAAGAGGTCTGAACATAGCCAGTTCTGTGCCATCTCCCACGCCTGTGTCTCTCAGAGCCTCACTAATGCCCAGCCCTGGTGCCCTGGGCCTTGGTCAAGTGGAGCACACAGTAATAACTCCCTAACCAGGTCCATATCGCGGCTCACTATGTCACTCCAATTTGTTTCCATTTTAAGACAGTCAGGATAATAAGAAACGGTTAACACAGTAGGGGCCACCGGCCCTTTTAGCAGACACAGACCTATCTGGACAGTACCAGCTTCTTCTGTCTGACAGAAGAACTGTCACCAAGACATTTAAAAAATGTAGATACCTAGAGAACTTCCAACAAAAAATGCTGTTCACACGCTTCCAAATCCTCTTCAAGCTTCATGTAGTGAACACATCAGTGATTTTATGTACTGTTATCGGTCTATGTACAGTGTCCTTTTCACTTACGTTATTCACACACATTTCCACTTATGGAAGGAACTATCAGAAAAGCCAAGTGCTCGGTGGTATATTTGCCATACTGAAGTTTATTCAATGATCTTCCTCTGAACATAAACTGGTTCCTCTTTTTGCTGTTACGAAAAGCGCTCTGAATAGCTCTGTGCCAACTACATTTCCCCTTCTTTAAGAGTTAAGCTAGAGTCAGTAGTGGAATCCTGGGCACAGCACATCCCTGGCTTTACTGCCCCTGTGACACCCAACCAGCCTGAGCCGCGAGACTACATTAACCTTTAGAGCGCCCAGCACAGGAAACTCCTCACAGCCCTAGCACTGGGCTCTTGGTAGCGTTTTGGTAGTCTGTTAGGTGCATAAATATTGGAAAGGTATGTTAATTTCCACTTGTTTAATTGCCAGCAGTATTGGTAATGCATTTTGATGCAGTTACATGTTTTTCCTTGACCAAACTTTGTCTACCTTTTCTTTTTTTCAATTTAAATTGTCTCTTTGACTTTAAACATTTACCAGATAGAATCTGGACACTGAACTCAGAGAGTTATACCAAATATTTTTATAGACATTTTATTATAGTTTTCAAATTATAAAGGTAATTTCTATCTACTGTTTAAAAATCCCAGCAATATGGGTATGTATAAAGTAAAAGTGGAAACCAGGATATAAATTGGCAAAGGGTTTCTTTCCCTCTTACTCTTATCATTTTCATACTTTGCAGTAATATTCTGTATCTATTTCTTTTTTATTAAGTTACACAAACATGAAAACTGTACATAGTAACAGCGTACTATATATGGTTTTGATAGGTGTACACATTGTATAATTTTTGAATCACATTAAACATATCTAGCTCCTTGAACATTGATCATTTTTTATGCTGGAGCTTTCAAAATTTTTTCTTGTAACTTTATGAAAAGTATAGTACATTATTATTACTATCTACTGTTACCTTATTGTATGCACCTCAGCACTTCGAGCTGCTATCTAACTGTGTCACAGAACCCGCTAGTCAACTGTCCCCCACCTTCCTTTCCTCCCACTGGTGTCCACCATTCTCCTCTCAACTTCCTTGAGTCTAGTTTCTTTTCGGTGTTGGAGATTTAATCAGGGCCTTCATGCTGAGCTACACTCCAGCACTAAGCATAGCAAAACATTTCTATGGCTTACACTGCTCTCCTCTTTCCAACCTGTTTTCATTTTTAGATCTCTTACTGGGCACTTATAGTGAGATGACAAACTCAAATGTCCTCAGAGTTTGGAAAGGAAACCCAAATACAGAAAGTGGATCTCGACAAGAAACATCTGGAGACTCTTCTTGTCCACTTTCTGCTGTCCCGCTGTGCATGGGAAGGGAAGAAGAACAGCAAAGTCAAACTGGGCAATAAGCGCTTGATCACTGTGTTAGCAGGTGGCTCGGAATGAGGAGACTAGCAATGCGGGCAAGACGTGGAAAGCACCACTGAGCTAGTGTGGCCGTGTGGAAATGGTGCCGGATCTCATTTTCATGAACAACCACTCGTAAATTGTACAGTAAGATTTCCATTTGTAAATCTTAGCTCAAAGTTTTGGAAAACACCACCAGCCAAATACAAAAGGTCTCTGTACCAAATCTGGCCAACAAGTGTACCATTTTTTTTTTTTTTACCTCTATCACTATGTTTTTAGTTCATCTTTGAGTTTATTCTCTTTGGAATTTTTTCCCTACTACTAGGAATTGAACCTAGAGCATCATGCATGTAGGCAAGTGGTCTATCAGTGACTTACACCCCTAGCCTTTTTATTATTTTTAGATAAGGTCTGCTAAGTTCCCCAGGTTGACTTGTGATCTTCTTGCATCAGCCCTTGGAGTATCTGGATTACAGGTGTGAACACTCATTGTCTTTCTCAGTTTATTTTGGGGCATAATTGGTGGGGGGGAGTTTAATAAGTCTGTTCACTGCACCGTTTTGAGTCTGAGTGTCCACCAAATGCCAACAGTTGTAAAGTTTCAGCAATGCTTGTCCTGTTTCCCATCCTCCTGCTTTGGGAACTCTGTCGTACCCTGGAATGACAGTTGTGGAAATCTGGGGTGCACATTCAAGTTTACTGGGAAACTGAGGTTAGCTTTCTTCACTAGAGATGAAAGACACATACTCTCTCAGTAAGAGGTGACACTGTTCTTCAAATAAACATGTCCTAAGTAAATTATCAAGAATCCATTGCCTTATTTCTAATGTGAATGGAACAACTGTTTTCAGTGCATCTTCTAACTAGATCACCAACACATAAGAACTGAATAAAGTTATGTTCAGTACTGTCCAATAGGATTTTTGGTGATGACAGAAATGTCAATAATGTGTGCTACCCAGGACAATACTTATTGGTCTCCTGTGGTTATTTATAGGGCACTTTTAACATGGCTGGGGTGACTTGAGAAATGAATTTTCAATTTTATTTCATTTTAATTAATCAATTTAAATAGCCACATGCTGATTACTCTTATTCAAAACTTACTCCCATGAAGGAAGTAAAAGACAGTAGACAACAACTGACAAAATTATAAATTGATATGGAGTAAAATAGTCATTTGTGTGTTCTAGACATTGAAGGAACAACTGAAAGTTAGAAAACCTCCAGAATTCGATCTACAATGTGGATCAATCTAGCGATCTAAAGAAAGAATGCTAAATAACAAAAGTAAAAAGAGCAAGTTGCAAATCAGTAAATGAACATTTGGAAGATGAATGGGGAGGGCAGAACTCAGAAGCCAAGAACCAGTCTTCATGCCACTCCAGGCTGCAATTTAATCTTTAAATTACTACAGTACAAACTACTTATGGAACTTAAACGTGCCTAATGACACATGGTCACATCCTGTTGTCTTATATGCACACATCGTCCTCCAGATCGATACTACCAAGACTCCTGAGGACCAATAGCAGGCCAGACTCTTACTTTGAATTCTTGAGGCACCAATCATGATACTGAACACTTCTGAGTTGGGAGCGAACTGGGAAGAAGGTTCTGGGAAAAGGATGCTATTAGGATCTGGATTTGGTCTTATGTGTTGAAGATTTGGTCCCCAGTGCAGCAATACTCAGAGATGGGACTTTGGAAGGTGATTGGCTCATGGGGTCTCTAACTTCATCAATGGATGGAGCCATCGGTGGATTCAAAGTCTGATAGCATTAGTAGGAGATGACAGACATTTAGGAGGCTGGGCTTAGTTGAAGAGAAACGGTCAGAGGGTGTGGCCTTGGGGCCTACATTTGGACCCCATCCTCTTCCTCTCTGTTTCTCTGTCTCTCTCTCTCTGCTTCTGATCCCCATAAGGTGAGCAGCTTTTCTTCCATGATAGTCTGCCTCACCACAGGCCTGGAAACAATGGCGTCAGCTGACCAGGGACTGAAACCTCAGGAACTATGTGCCAAAAACCCCGTTCCTTCTCAAAGTTGTTATTCTCATGCATTTTATCAGAGCAGCAGAAACATACTCCTGCCAGTTACGGTGAAAACTAAGGAATCTCCTACCTTTCTTGATCAGGTCTCCTCATAGTCCCTTCCCCTGCTCTCCGTGCCTTAAACATGGACATGCTTGGGAAGGCCAGGCTTATCCCGAGGTTCCCATCAGTGACAGAGGGATGAGTGTCAGGCTGAGACCTCAAGAGGCACTGATGTGTACTGAGGGTGTGTCTTAGTGAGAGAGCAGTTGCCTAATGTGTGTAAGGCCTTGGGTTCTGTTCTCAGCAATGCACACACAAAGGCACTCAAGTGTTAGCTCCTCAAATCCACAACACAGTCAGGGCCTGTGATCATGTTTGCTTTTTTTTTTTTTTAAATAAGAATACAGTCCAGGGCAATGGGGAAGAAAACTCCAGTAATTTCAGTGTTCTTCCCACCATCGATTCTTTTCATATTGAACTCTAGGTGGAGAAACCAGCACATCCATACTGTAGCTGCCCACATGGGCCACAGAGCAGCAAGAGGCATCAGTGTCAGCCACTGCCTCTAGCCCATGGCTCCATGCACACAGAAGTCCCAGCCAGCACCAAGGCCTGACAATGCCTCTCAGAGCAGCAGTGCAGCTCCACCTTACCCGCCTCCTGTCGGGGGCAAGGGGTCTTTCTGAGCCACAGAATCCCAGCATAAACAAATTCCCTAGCCATGCCACTCAGGACCCCAGTGACTTTGCAGAGGAAGAGGTCCATGCAGGTCTTGGGGGGTCCTCAGGCCCATCTAGCAGAGAGGTCTTGGATCCCAGGTGCCCAGTGCACAGGGAACAGTTTGATGCCAGTAGGCATAGACCTCCTGCCCTAGGAGGTAGTACAGCTGGATGAAGAAATACAAATTTCTAGAATTTGACCTTAGGGCAGGAGTTCTGAGGTCTAAAAGCTGCACTGATGAGATAAAGAGACAAAAAGGTTGTAAGTTTCAGAAAATAAAAGCTTCTTAAGCTTTGGGCTCACAGAGTCCCCCCCCCCAAAGTCTGTCAGTCAAGACACACCTAATCAAGTGACCCCGATTAAGTGGCATTGCTCCTGAAGCCATCAGCTCACCAAGCCCCTCCACAGGATGGCTGCTTCCTCCCCCAGGCCTGTCTACTTCAGTCAAATGGCCAGAGCTAGGGAGGCTCTGAGTTTTTCTGGAATGTTTTAACTTGCAGGGCCACATTCAACTAAGAATACTGCAGCCTAGCACTGTGAGTAAAAGTGGTAAGTTCTGAAAGGCTTCTTAAGGTTAACCCTGGTGCTACCTTCTCCCTATTTAACACCAATATTTAAGGGGGACTGACTCCATATGAATCTCATGAGATGCTCATCAGTTACGAATCATTTTTATAAAATTTCCTGTGCGGATAACTGCAGCCAAAGATCTTATGGTGAGGAGTCTTTTAGCCTTAGGATTTTTGTCTCTTAGCTGCTGATTGTTTCTGTTCCTTGTACTATGCTCCCTTCGTGCCTCCAACCGATTCTTAGTGTGCTGGCTCCTTTATTACGGTTTAAAAGTAGCTCTCTGAGCACGAAGGCAGGAAGAGGGAGAGGAGTGGAGTAAGAGTGTTCCAATGATAAGGACAGGGGAGGGGGACTGGCAGTCGGTCAAGGCTGGCTGTCCAGAGCATCTTCCATGAAGTGGAAAAAGCCCTAAAGGATATGAAGGACTGTGACCCATACGAATGAGGGACATGGTTAAGTCACTCTCATCTTCCCAATAGGAACAGTAGCTTTACTGGAGGAAGGGGCTCAATTAGTCTTTTGCACAAAAATAAATATAAGAAGGAAATGGCAGGTAGGGTGGCAGTGGTAGTGTTTAACTCTTTCAGGAATAAAAACAGGAAGTATGAGTGAACCCAGTTGCACCAAACAGCTCTGCAGGTGGTGGGAGCAAGCCTATATAATTTGCTCACACTTCTGGTGTCCACTGTGTTTCTTGGGGTGGAAGGAGCTCCTAGAGGTCCTTCATTAGGAGTTGAAACTCTGGAGAGGGACCAGGGAGCTTGCTGAGGTCCTTGGGCAGTGGAAAGGAAGAGGCCTCCTGGGCTGTGATGTGGACCTGTGGGGACAGAACTGAGTAATGAAGGCACCATTTTAAAACTGCTTGCTCTGAAGAACTGCAGGAAGGAACTCAGACCCAAGACAGCTGTGGCCCTGTGGAGCTGAGACAGACATCAAGCTTCAAGCTCTGCTCTTAGCAGGCTGTGTGCCCAGTGGGAGGCCAAGCGCTGTTAACAGGGTTAGGAGGCAGTAGCAGAGGTTACCAGGTCCAGGGGACCCATTCTGGGGTCCAAGTCTTTCATAGCTAGAAACTCCTGTTCAAAACCGAAACATTCTGTAGCATTTTACTCCTGTGAGAGCACCAAGGCAAGAAAGTCCCTACTTCACCTTTCTTTCTGGTATTGAAATAACCAGCCTCCTTGTTTTGGGTTACTGGAGGTAATTCTTCCCTGAAGCAAACATTGCTTCGTGTTTTTGTGCTGCATACACCTGCAGCACACTAATTTACAGAACACTTTCTCCTATACCTCCTTCCCTGGAGTCAGCCAGACTCTGTCCAAAGACTCCTCTGGGAGAGGCTGCCTCTGTGCCACTGTGTACCCATGTACTGCCAGGCACTGTTCTAGGTCAGTCTCAGCAAGGTGGGCAGTAGAAAGTAGCCCTGCACTCTGGCTCATCAAACATACAGAGTCTGCATCAAATGACTTACCTTCCAGCTCTCCTCAAGGTTCCTCTACCTCCCCATTGTGCTGTGGGCTAAGAACCTAGGCTTAACACAGGGCTTGCCATTCAAGAACCAGTTGGTTAGCAATGCTGACTGCAGTATTCTTAAAGTGTAGTATTTTCTCTGTGAGCACCTGGCTTGATTTATACCATCAGTGCAGTAGTTGGAAGCCTGTCCTTGAAGCAGGTATTAGGACTCTAGCCCCTCCCCGTTTCTCTCTTGGTTTCCTGGTCACTATGAGATAAGCAGCTTTCTTTATTATGTGCTCCCCACCATGATGGTCTGCTTTTCCACATGCTCAAAATGTGAGGTCAAGACATCAATTACAGACTGAGACCTCTTTAGCCATGGACACAAATAAACCTTTTCTCCCGGTAAAGTTGATTCATCTCAGGTATCTTGTTACTCTAACAGAAATATGACTGGCAGAACATTGTGAACGCATCAAATGACATTAAATTGTTCACTTTAAAACATTTAAATGTATGTTATGTTAATTTTGACTCAGGAGGAAAAATGCTGTATTGCTACACCTTTGGACTTCATGAAGTACCTTTCACTATCAGCTTTTCTTCTGATACCCTGTAGACCAGAAACAGCCAGCTGATTTTTCTCTGATAGGGAAACCTGAGATTCCCTGAAGATGCCAGCTTCTTTGCTGCCCGCTACGAAGATGAGAGGATAATGCCACATAAGGACAACACAACAGACCTCACGGTGGTAGAGGCCACAAACAGTCCCAACATTCCCCTGCAATCTTCTTTTCTGACTGAGTACAATATTAGGCAGTCTTACTACTATTCTTTGATGTCTGTGTCTTCTCCTACTTGTTACTCCTACAAAGTGACAAGGAAATGTCACACCATGTCCATTTGGAGAAGAAGAAATGGAAATCTCATAAAACAATAGGACTGAAACAAGGGGTCTCATCCCATAATCTCTCATCCATTACTCAAGGTCAACTAACCCAATACTCTCACCAGGGAAAAGGCAAGAGAAAATTAGTGGGTTCTCAATTGTCCAGATGTGGGGCACATATTTAAATCCAAGCTGTATTCCTTCTGCCATCAGGCCATGTCTTCTGTGATTAGGCAGCATGTACCCAGAACACAACCTGAACCCAGAACATCAATGCCAAATATCTCAGGTTGACCAGTTTATATGCTCCTCTCCATTCCTGACTTCTCCAACAGACTAAAATCCATCATAAAGAAACAGAGAAGCAGTACTCAGTTACATGAAGGCCCAAAAGACTTCTACAATTTCTAGGGTGCTGAAGAAAAGCTTCCAGAAGGAACAATTGCACCTCCCATTCAGCCACACTTCTTACCCTCCCTTCAAACTTGGCTGTGGCTCCTTCTTTGACGCAGAGGTTCCGAGGGGGCAGAATGAAAGCTGGGGCCTCCATCAGCGGCGTGGAGCCAATCCTTGAAGGATCCACACTCAGGGAGGTTTTGGGAACATGCGATGAGGCAACTAGCTTCATATCCCCCATGGTCTGCAAACAGAAGAAAGAGGACTGAGTCAGATCAGGCCCCACACTGCACTGTGGCCCTCAAGGCAGCATGGCCCAGGCAGAGGGTGCCCAGTCAGCTGGGGTTCACCACAGGCTTGGTAACTTCTCCACAGGAGGCTCCAGGGTGCAGCAGAGCCTGGGGCCATGGCTACCTCCTCAGAAACCTCTGAGGAATCTTCCATTTCTCCTTGGTCCTTCTACCAAAAGAAGGCTGGTTTAATGACACGTCACTGAAATCTGCATTGACGAGTCACTGACCCTTCAGAATTGCCATTCACGCAGAGCTACTTGTGTAGGAAGTAAAAGCTGTTTAACTACAGGAGCTCACAGGGTACAGAAAAATGGCACCCACACACCAAGCAAGGAGGGAGCTGGGTTTTTATGGGGAAGGGAGGAGAGAATCTGTGGTTGAATGGACAGAACAAACTGGTAACTACACTGTGAAAAAGGTTCAAAGGTCAGAAAACTTCAGAGAAGGGAAGCATCTTCTGCTTAAAACAGTTTCAACAGGGCCACTTTCCCAAGGACACAGGGCAAAATGATATCATCACTGACAAGAATACCTTAAGCCAGGACTCTTGGTCCAGGACCAAGATGAAACCAAGGCATGATGTGGCTGCCAGGCTCACAGGAACAAAGGGGCTGATGCAAGAAGATAGCATATGTGGCTACCCATGGCAGCACTGCTTGACTCTTTTGGAATGTTCAGTTATTCTCAGGGTTATGTACATTTCATGGTAAACCCTGGAAAGTACCAATGTGTAAAAATAATAAATTATCATTCTTGAACACTTACTCTGTTCCAAACACTATAAGGAAAATGATACACTATCATATTTGTTGTTTTTCACTTTATTAATTTTATTGCTGTTGTTGTTTTGAGACAGGGTCTTGCTGTGTGGTTCATGTTGGCCTTGAACTCACTACAGAGCCCAGGAAGGCCTGAAACTCCCAGGAAATCTCCTGCTTTAACCTCTCACATGCTGAGATTATAGGTATGTGCAACCACGCCTGGCTTACTTTATTCATTTTTGACTCACACATAATAATTGCATATATTTAGGTGTACAATGTGATTATTTTGGTACATGTATATGTTGTGTTATGATCAAATTAGGGTAGTTAGCCTATCTATCATTTTAAGTACTTATTATTTCTTTGCAGTGATAAAACTCAAAATCTTTTACCCTAGCTATGTTGAAATGTATAGAGCCTCTCCTGTGCAACAGAACATCAGATCTTATGCACCTATTGAGCTGTAATAATCTAAGATGTAATTAACATTTTGCAAATTAAGAAGCTGAATTTAAATGCGTGAAATAACTGACCCATTCCACAGCCAACATGGGATTGAACTTGGGTTACCAGACCCCAGAGATGTTTTTGGCCATGCCACACAGCCCAAAAGGGAAACACGTGAAACCACCTACATTCCATTATCTGATTTTTGTTTTCATAGATGTAGAAAAATATACATTTTACTTGGTGGAAAGAAAAAATATATAGATGCTTCCTATTTTTTCTCACAATTTTTCTTCAAGTCGCTTTTAAGAAACTGGATTTAAAGTATTCCATCATATGGGCATATGACTAGCTCCCTATTGTAGGCCACTTGGACAGTTTCTAAATGGCTTATAAAAAGAAACTCTGCATGATCCTTTTTGTGATGAAGTCTCTCTCTGAATTCCTAATGATTTCCTTAGGAATACTTTAAAAGTGGACTTATAGCCAGATATTGTAGTGCATCCCAGCACTCCAGGACACTGAGGCAGGAGGACTGCAGTTCGGGTTCAGCCTGGGCAACTTAGCAACTTGATAAAACTATCTCAGGGAAGGAAAAAAGGGGCATGGGAGATAGGACTGGGTTCCACTCCCAGGACCTGAATCCTTCATTGAAACAAAAGAAACCAGTTTTGGCTCTCATAAAGATGGGAATGATGGTGGGGTGGCAGGGTCCAAAAGCCAGAGGACTGGGTCAGAAAACAGGCTGCAGTTGAGGGAAGCTAGGCAGTCACATTCCAGTCACAATCGTCACCACCTGGAACACATCTTAACTATGCCTGTTGCAGGTTCCAAGCTTAGGTGGGGCCTTGGCAGACTGGGACAGCTCCAAATGGGTATATCTTTCCACAAAATCCCAGGGGCCTAGCATATGGGCCAGGACACATCTGCTAGTGGGAGAGATGCCAGATTCTCAGTTCTTGCTTTTCTGTGCAAAGCAAAGTTGTGCTTTTTTTTGGCTATTCAGTCACACACTTAAGTCTCATGGTATGGATGAGGCAAAGTGATTCAAAGGAACAGTGGTACCTGGGGCTTATAAATAGTTTGTTTAAAATTAATATCTAACAAAAATAAAATAGGATTGTATCTTTTGAAGTACAAGTTACAATAACAGAATGACCAGCTTTGTAATAGGTTTGGCAAACCTGGCTTTCCCTTTCACTGATAAGGAATTAGTTTTGCAAACAAAATTCCTTTCCAAATGATGTGACTCCCCAGGCTCAGTGTAGTAAGCAATAATAAAAGCAAATACACAGCACTTTCTGCACATCAGGAACTGTACTAAGAATATTTGCTCCTCACAACAACACTATGAAACACATAATTTTGTCATCCCAATTTCAGTGATTAGCAAGATGTGGCCAGTGAGATTAAGAAATCTACCAAAGGTCATATATTTAGTAGGGGCAAACCTCGCATCTGAGTCCAGCGTGTGGCACCTGAGCTCCTGTTCTTACCTGTGGGCCCTCTTGCCTCCCACAGCATTTAAAGTTGGCTGGTGGGAAAAGGCTCTGAAGCTAACAAAAAAGGAGAAAAGTAGAGAATTGTTCAATTTACATGCATGTCAGATTTCACAGATAAAATTAAGTTTTTCTATATATCTAAATACACTGTCAGCAATATTAAAAGATGGCTGATAATCTAAGATAGAATATTTGCAATGAAAATGAACAATTAGAATACACATAAGAAGAAATCATCCCAGCAGATAAATTGGCAGAGGATATGACCCGGGACAACCACAGAACACAAATCGCTGGTGAACAAATGAAGAGCCCAAGCAATAATTCAAGACCACAAGTTAATAACAAGTCATTATTTTTAAGCTAACCAAACTGACATTTAGAAAAGAAAGACAGCATGCAGTCTGTGGTGGCGAACCTCTGGCCCATGTGCCACAGTGAGCTGTCTGTACCACTTGAAAGTCTAAAAGGTTTGCCACCACCGGCACACATACTGCAGGTGAGACCACAGTGAGATGAGCACGCCCGTATCTGCCTAGGGGAGAGATAAACTTGTATGCTTTTAGGAAAACAATTTGGAAAAAAACCAAAGATCCTGAAAAACCTGTCCATTTCTTTTCTTAATAACCCTATATTTAGAAATACATTATTGGCAAAGAATCAGTGATACAGTTTCCAGTTTATATATAAGAATACTGGTTGCATTATTTATTACAAATGCTAGATATATTTTTTAAAATGTGGTTAAATGTCCAACAAGAGAATTGGTTATATACAGTGGAATGCCAGGCCGTTAACTGTATGTTTATGTTACATGGAAAATAATGACATGAATATAACAATATAGATACGTTAAAGAAGTTGTGATTGTGGAAAGCTTCAAACATATAGAAAAGAGGAAAGTATGATAAAATGAGCAACCCAGACGTGCACTATTTAGATTCAATAATTTTTTCCATATTTATATTATTGGGTTTTGTCTATGTTTGTAGAACTATTTCAAAATAGTCATGTATTACTTTTAGTTGGCACAATAATTGTACATATTTATGGTGTATAGTGTGATAATTCAAAACATAATGATCAAATCAGAGTAATTACCCTCTTCTTAAACTTGTATCATTTCTTTATATTGGTAACTTCTGGCTGCCTCTCTTCTAGTTTTTTATAAAATATCTAATAAGTTGCTGCAAGCTATAATTACCCTGCTACACTATGGAACACTAACCTATTCCTGCCATCTAACTAGATCTTGGTACTTGCCATGGTGTGGATCTGGACTGTTCCCCATGGGCTCCAATGTTGTTGGCTTGTGGGGTGGTGCACTACTGGGTGGTGGTGCAACCTTTAGGACGTGGGGCCTAGTGGAAGGAAGTGAGGTCCCTGGGGGCGTGTCCTGACAAGGATGTCGGGACCCTGGCCCCTCCTCTCTCACTGTTCCCTTCTCGCTGGCCATGCAGTGAGCAGCCGCCCCTCCATGATGCGCTGCCTCACTACAGCTTAAAAGCAATGGAGCCAATAATCATGGGCCACAATCTAAAACTATGAGCCAAAATAAATCTTTCCTTTTCCTAGTGGGTTTTTTTGGTGTTTTAACACAGCAGCTGAAAGCTGACCAAAACAGTGCCAGTGATGCAGCCTCCTTCTCTACTCTGACTATTTCTCCTCTAGAGTTATCCCTATTCGATGCTCCCTTTCTATGCAAAATAACTTCTTTAGCTTCCATGAGTGGTAACATGTGGTGCTTGTCTGTCTGTGCCTCACTTGCTTCACTGAACATGATCTCCTCCAGTACTAATTATTTTGACAAAAATGACAGGATTTCATTACTCATGGGTGAAAAATATTTCACAGCGTATATATACTATATTTTCTTTGTCCATCATCCATCAAGGGACACCATGGTTGACTCCATACCTTGTCTTTTGTGAATAATGTTGCAGTAAACATGGGAGTACAGATATATCTTCTCTTATATATTTTTAATGGCAAGAATCAGGATATATTCATTCACTGAAAATGCATTTATTGGGCATCTAAACGGGCCAACCTAGGTGCTATGTACAGAGCAGTGAATTACATGTGTGGGGCTGAGTGTTACGTATGTTTGTGTGGTATAATGTGTGGTGGATGTAGTAAGATGGGGAGGAAAGGAATGGAGTTCCTCTATCCTACCTAGCTATCCTACATAGCCACCTAGGACCACAGCTCAGAGGGAACGCTGCTCCTTATGCCTCTTCCACTGCCTCTGAGATGAGGTAACAGATTCCAAGACACACAGGCAGATCAGAGCTGGGTAGGAGGCAGAGCAGGCAAAATGAAAATCAGACTTTTGTGACCCTGTCACAAATCTAGGGACACTGCCACTTCCTATGTGTGGGCTGGGCCAGGTACTATACTTCCTTCTCTTGGCTCCATTTTCTGTCAGTGGAAATACTCCCCACTTCACAAGCAGGCATAGAGAATTCGAATGGAGCGTACTTAAGACTACAGTACAGCGTAAAAGGCATTCAGTAAGTGGGAGCTGCCAGTGCTCACCCTAAGGACCCAGACTCTGTCACCAAGGAGAGCAAGAAGTCAGTTCTGCCTGGTTATCGTCAGGCAAGTTATCTCTACAGAAAGCAACTAACAGAGTCCAGGAGAAGCCAGGAGGAGG
The DNA here is from genome assembly GCA_004027295.1 of Dolichotis patagonum. Lineage (NCBI taxonomy): Eukaryota > Metazoa > Chordata > Mammalia > Rodentia > Caviidae > Dolichotis > Dolichotis patagonum. Next base: position 41,132 of record PVJX010006222.1, read on the forward strand.
CCTGAGGCCCACTGACTACGGAGCATATGGCTGACATCATGCTATGCACCAGCCTTTCCCAGTCTCCACAGTCCTGCAGGCAGTCCTGATTACCACCCTTCCTCAGATGAAGCCAAGGAGGCCCAGAAAGCCAACTATGCTTGCCCAAGGTCACATAGCTGAGAAGCGGGACTGCAACCAAGATCTGATGGCAAACTCATATTCTGCTGGCTTCCTGGTGGCTTCATAGGCCCCAAATGAGGCATTTCCTGCCAGCTCCAGTAAGGGGAGATGCCACAGGCAAAGACCTGGGAGTTGCCAGAGAAGAGGGGCACAGAACAAACCACCTCTTTCTTCTGTCCGGCCAGCTTTGGAAGACAAACACTTTCTGCTTCCAAGGGAGCTAGAAATCAGAGAAGTAAGATCAGGTCCTGGGCATGTACAAATCCTCATGATTCAAGGCCTGCTGAAGCCCATCTAAATCTCCTGAAGGCTCCATGCTCCCATCTAAAGGAATACACTTGGCCTCAAGAACATCGAAGGCCTGTCCCATAGAAGTCACCTGTCCCTAGGAAGGGGCTAGCTTCAGGTAGAAAAGGGACAAGCCAGTGAGCACAGCAAGGAAATCTCCAGTCCCCCACAAAGTGCACAGTGGAAGAGTTACTCAGCTGTCACACAGGCAAAACCATAGCCCAGTCCCCAGCTGGCTAGTCGCTCTCAAATCCATTCACCCTCAGCCCATTGCCCTGCCCACTCCCATCATCAGCACAGATTCCTGCCATGTTGCCAATTAATGGCCACTGACACACCTGGAAAAATGTTATTAACAAAATAAGTCAAGCCAGGGCCGGATGTAGCTCAGTGGTAGAGTGCTTGCCTAGCACACACAAGGCCCCAGGTTCAATCCCTAAAATAAATGAAGCCAAAGCATCCTTGCTCCTTGCTAATCTTTCATCATGTCTGGTGACCACATTCTGGGGAAGAAAACCAGAAGGGGTGGGTGATGTCTGCAATATTTTCTCTTTCAGCACAGCAGCACTCACTGGCTAAAATCAAACAGTCACCCACAGGGTTGCATTTAATATCAGCTAAATGCAGATCAAAGGATTGAGGCATATGAGGAAAACACAAGGGAAGGGGCCCAAAAGAGCAGTGGCCCAAGGGTTAGGAGTCCCCACCCTCACAGATGTTTGGCAAAAGTACCTCCAAATGGGGTTTTTCATAAGTAACATGATTATTAATCACTCAAAGCACCACTGAGTTAACTGGATTTTAATTTGATCAAAAATGTTTTAAATTGTCTCTTGACCCCAGAAAGAAACACTTTCAACTGTGGCCAAAAGGGAGTGCAAAAAGCCTGGGGGTGGGTTGAAAATCAGGGATTGAGTCACACACAGCAGAGCCCCCTTCCCTGCTCAAAATCATATACTTTGAATGGCCTATTCCTAAGTGCCCCCCCACCCTGGATGCCCAGGGCATCCTAGAAGTAGCAAACCTTCCTGAGGGGAAGGGCTCCTGAGGAGGCCTAGAAGTCTGCGGAGTATTATCCCTGGTCCCAGCACACATCAGAGGCAGCCAAACCACCCATGTGCAAACGCCCCAGGTACTGACAGCCCATTCTGTCCTCTTTAATCCTCCCCTCAGTGCACTCAACTCTTGACAAATGCCTTGATGGCTCCTAATCCCACGAGGAGCTGCTCCTCTGGCCATGCCAGGCTGACTTGCCACAACCCACCCTTGAGAGCACAGCAGGGCTGGGCAATACGTAATGAACCACACACCTTACAGAGGCCTCTTCCCAGCAGCTGTCACAGGACGCAGGATGCAAGGCAGCTGCGCTTCACCACTGTTGTGCTGCGATTCCTGTCCAAGGTCTGGGGAGAAAGGAGAATAAAGAGAGCAGGACCTACAGAGTCCAGGGCCAGACTGAAACGTTAAGGGCTTTGTTCTAACTCTGCTCTGCTCGCAGATGTTGCAACTTGCCTTCTGCCAGGCAGCCAGCTTCACTCAGGAGATCTGTTGTTCTAATCCGCCCAGCTGGGGTGACCTTTGAAACCTCTGGCAGCCTGTGCAGCGACTCTCAATGGAGTCACGGCAAATGGAAGTTCACAGGCTTTCACATGTTGAGAGCAGCACAATCCACTCAGTACTGAGCAGAGGGAGCACCCCGTCAAGCACAGAGCTGAGTCCTTGCATGGGCTGGGCACTCCCACAACTCCACATCTAACCTGGAACACCACCCCAACCTCTTGGCACATCTGGCCTCGGATTACTACCCAGTGCTTGGGAGGTATTTGCCTCCCCAGATCCAGCCTTTTCTGCCTTAAGCTGAAGAAGCTCCGTTTATGATCCCCAGAGTTAAGAGGCAACCTGGGGAGAAGGATAGAGTGGGAACAGGAGTGCTGCGATTCTATGAAGGGACCTGGCTGAGACTTGCATCAGGCTCACATGGACCATGAACCCCAGCGAGCCCCGGGAGCCCTCCCGGAGCACACCGCTACAGTATGGCCACAGCTGACGCCTAAGCCAGACCTCCGAGTTCCAACTCTTCCTGTGTGACTTGCACTTTGGGACAGACTATGGACATCTAGGTCAGGACTGACATGGACGTAAGGTCACTTGAATGCTTGAGAAACTGCTAGTCTAGTCTGTTAAGGGATGCTCAATTTAGCGGACTTGGGGGACGCCCAATCAGTAGTTCTCAAACATATAAAGAGAGTCAGAACCTCTCCATACTCCTCAAAGTTATTAAGGACCCCAAAACATTTCTGTTTGTGAATCATTGCTAAAGAGTTTAGTATATCAAACCAGATGTGGTGGTGGACATCTGTAACCCTACTGCTTTGGGCTTCAGGCAAGAGGACCACAAGTTTGAGCCCAGACTGGACAACTTTGTAATATAGTGAAGCCCTGTATCAAAATAAAAACTAAAAAGGGATAGGGATGTAGCTCAGTGTGAAAGCCCTGGATTCAATCTCCAGTACTGCAAAAAAAAAAAAAAAAGTGTATTAAAAATTAGTGTATTATAATGGAGTACTACTTTGCCATAAAGAAGAATTAGTGAGTTATTAGTAGGAAAATGGATGCATATGACATTAAGTGAAACAAATCAGACACATGAGCTTGAATATTTCATGGTTTCTCTTATATGAGAAACTGAAATATAAATAAAGAACAAAATAAAATAGTGAGATAGATCTTTTGAATATGGGAAGGGGACCAAGACATGGTGGGAGAGGGGACGGAGAAGAAGGGATGGGAATGAAAAAAAGAATTGAGATATGTTATGTACATGTACCAGTTCCCCAGGAGGAAGGTAATCACTATGTATTGCAAATAAAAAATAAAATTAAAAATGCAATAAACAATAATTTAGTGTACTTATCCAGCAGACTGGATAACATAAAAGGGGCAAAAGAGGCTTGTTTTCTTCTTTTGTTCTCGCTTATTGCTTTTGCTGTTTTCCACCACCATGAACTGCTGCCCTCTGCCATCTGCCACCCTGCCTGGGAGCCAGTCGATTATGGACTGAAACCTCCACAAAGTGTGAGCTAAATAAACCTTTCCCCTTTAACTTTAGGTGTTGGGTATTTTATCTCAGCAATGAGATGAAAGTAACTAACATAGGGGACAAATGAGGAAGAGGGTGAATTGAACTTAACTTCATTTGTTCTCCAGAGACAAAGGGTGGGCCAGAGATGTGCGGCTTGAGGCAGACACTGATGAAAATATCCTTAAGTCAGTTAAGTTTTGGTCCAGACTGAATGAACACCCAGTCTCTTGAAGGCCTTGCTCGTGGAGATGTTTCAGCAGTTTATGGCTAACAAAGGAAGAAACCAAAGAAGCACTGCTGTTCTGCCCTGGTGAGCATGGGTGGAAATTCTGGTTGTGTGTAGCATGACTGGAAAGTCATTTTGAACTGAATAGAACAAGGAACAATGATCTGAACAAAATTTATGTCTCTGAAACCTAAGTTACAATGGGCACCTAGGAATAGCTAACATGCTAGACATTATAACCCTGCAAGATGAGAAAAATGAATCAGAACCTGTGAGGCAGTCTAAAGGGAAAAAAAATTAATTTCTATACTTAGGCTCACAAAAAAATGTCCAAATGCAAAATGGCTTCCTGGACCTTCTGGCCTCAGTAAGAGTAGGTTGAGTATACTCATCTCATCCTTTGTTTCTCCATTCTGCACTTCACAGCGGCAGCCGTGTGCACAGGTGTTCATCTGATGATGTCTGTGTCCCTGATGGAACCTAAGCTATGCCAGGACTTAGGCCTTCTGTGTCTCATTCACTACTGTTTCCAAATGCCCAGAACACTGATGAGTGCACAGTAAGTTCTCGGTAAATACTTACGGGATGCATCAATGGATAGAGTGGAGTCAACAAATATAAAAGGCCATTTCTGCCATGTGCAGGAAGCAAAAATAATAGACCAGAGATGGAGAAAATAATGGAGTTTATTTAGAACAGTGCAAGCTGTCTAGGGGGACAGCAGGTGAGCAAATTTCCATGATAAGGAATTGTGCTGTCATGGCGAGAAGCTGGAGTTTCCTAAGGGGATGATATGAAGAAAGGGTCTAGGCAGAAAACGTAATCATGTAAAGAATATCTTTTCCTGGATCATTTAGCACCTTGCAGATCTTCCGGTGAGCACCTATATTGTCCTTAAAATTGCATGTATACAGTTGCACTTTGAGAAGTCCATTTTTCTCTGGATTATGAAAGGCCCTTTGCTTTGGAAAACAGTGATAAGGAGGCCCATACATATCTCTTATTTTAAAGAGAAGCCAAACCAAACAAAACATAATGAAGCTAATCAGAACAGAACAATGAAAATGATATAGGACTTCAAAACAAGAAAACAGGAAATCAATAATGGCTACTATATCTTGTTTTCTTCAAAATAGCTGACCAAACCTTTACACATAATAAAATCAAACAATACAAAACAGACTAAAACCAATTAAAAAAGAATGCAAACATTACAGGACTTCAAAACAAGATATTAGAAAATCAACAATGGCTTCCATAATGTCTTATTTTCTTCAAAATAACTGTCTATACCATCAGACATAATAAAATCAAACAAAACAAAAAATAAAACAAATGAAAACAAAAAAATGAAAGTGTATTTTAAAGAGAATAAAACCAAACCAAACAAAACAGAATAAAGCCAATCAAAACAAAACAGTGAAAGTGATACAGAATTTCAAAACAAGATAATAGGAAATCAACATGGTTACTGTAATGCCTTTTGTTATCTTCAAAAGTGCTGCCCATACCATCAGACATAATAAAATCAAACAAAGCAGAACAGAATAAAACCAATCCAAACAGAACACTGAATAAAACAAAATAATAAAATAGATCAAAAGAAAATAGAACAATATTGGATTTCAAAAACAAGACAGAAGGAAATCCCTCATATTTCCTATATTGCATATAATTATCCTCTTAACAGATGCTCAGACTACTGGCCTTAGGCCTACAAAGTCAATCAACAATAAATACCAGCATTAAGTTGTTTTTGTACCTCAGTTGCTATCAACTCAGCCTATCCTCTGAATCAGCAGGATGCTTACAGCAGGACAGAGGGTTTCTTGTCTCTCAGCCCAGGTACTTTTTGGCTTACAGGAAGGGCAAATTGGCTCCTGGTTACTCCTCCCAGGGCAAGCATGGCTTCTGTTGACTCACAGGAAGGGCAAATTGGCTTGTTTCTCCTCCTGGGCCCTGCATGGCTTTCACTGACTCACAGGAAGGGCAAATTGCCTTCTAATTTCTCTTCCCAGACCCAGCATGGCTTCTGCCAACTCATGGGAAGGCAACTTGATTTGTTTATCCTCCCAGGCCCTGCATGGCTTGCAGCGGCCCACAGGAAGGGTAAATTGGCTCTATATGTGTCTTTTAGAGAAGATGGGTCTGACTCACTGGGAGGAATGAATGGGCCTTATATCCAAAGGTCTGTTGCTGTCTTACCACCACCTACAGAGAGCAGAGAGGCTTTAACTTTTTTGTTCCCAATGGGCAGCACTACCACTTCCAACCAGAACACCATTTAATACTGTTGCATAGGGACTCTCATGAATCTTAGAGATCATAAGGAAAGGAGTAGGTGAATAGGTCATAAAGATAACAATTCTACCCTTCTATTGGTATCTGGTATTTGGAGATGCCAGGGAGACATTCCATTGGTATTTGGCTCCAGATACACAGTGCCTGTCCTAGCTCTAAGCCTGGCCTGTAACGCATGCACTTTTTTCTATTCTGGGCTGCTCAGTCTTCCTGTCAGCGAAGTGGACATAATTATACCCTGCCTTGCATATTCTCTCTGGCTTTCCTGCCTGCAACCCTGAGCAACTTGTATCCAGCATCTGGTGCCTAAGTGAAAGTATGCAAAGCCAGTTCATGCTTGTCTTGTCACCCACAGCTGATTTCTTCCACCCGCCACCCGGCAGCCTCTCCCACCCCACGGCTTCTTGGGCCTTTGCTCTTGGAAAACACGTGAAAGGAGGAGCTGGGAGCTGCCCACGTCAGCTAGGCCACATCAGCAGAGCAGCACACCATGGGCAGGAGGGCCACGTCTGCTTGGCAGCACACAACTCAGTGCCCATATCTTTGGCAGAGTTATTTTTAAATTGTCTTAAAAAGGAATCACACACACACACACACTGATCAAACCAAACACACACACCCATGCTCACAGTGAAAATGGGCGAGCGCATGCCTGCCTGCCTGCCTGCCTGCTGGAACTTCAGCTTCATTTGGGATATAAGAAGAAGAGGCAGAGAGAAATTCTCTGCAGTAACAGTCACAGGCCAAAGAAACCAAAGCCAGAACCAGAAACCAGACTATAACTGAGTTAGCAAATGGACACTGTAACAACAGTCCTAACATGTGTGCATTTTGTTAACACAGATCACCCTGCAGAAGTAACTTTGAGGTGTCAAGAGGGTTTCTTTCTTTCTTTCTTTCTTTCTTTCTTTCTTTCTTTCTTTCTTTCTTTCTTTCTTTCTTCTTTTCTTCCTCTTTCTTTTCTTTCTTTCTTTCTTTCTTTCTTTCTTTCTTTCTTTCTTTCTTTCTTTCTTTCTTTCTTACTTTCTTCTATAAGAATTTCCATAGCAGGTTTATTCATAAGAGTAAAAAAGACACACGGTAAAAACATCCCAGGTCTTCACCAACAGGGAGACAGAAAAAGTGACATGTTTAATTTTTAGTACATGTGCTACTGAAGTGAGCACAATGACACATCCTTAGGAAAGAATATTTAACAATAAAAATGAATAAACTGACACAACAATATGAATAAATCTTAAAAGCATTATGCTGAAAGAAGTTTTAAGTTTTATGATAGGCAAACTTAACCTGGGATGCAAAAGAATCAGAACAGTAAATACCTGAGAGGTGGGTAGGGATGGACCATGCTGGGGAAGTAGAGAACTTTCTGGATAATTGTGTGCTCTAAAGTTTCAAAATGGTTTGGGTTACATATTTGCAAACACTCAGTAAATGTATACATTCTTACATGGTAAGGAAAAGAATATAACAGTAATGGAAATTAAAGCCAGATTACATTAAAAGTAATTTCTAATACTGGTATTTACTGTCACTATAAACAAAATGAGTATCATTTCTAAATGACTTCTAAGTAGTGAATGAAGAATTGTCTTTGCTATCAAGTTACATGTGAATTGTCTTTCAGTTAAATTTTGCCCAAAACTTGGATATTCCATCATCATTAGAAACAAACAAAAAAAACACTGAGGCTGGGGATGCTGCTCAGTGGTGAAAAGCGCCTGCTTACCATGCACAAGCCTCTGGGTTCAATCGCCAGCTATGTGAGTGTTTTTTTTAAAAAAACACATGAAACACTTTCCCATGTACCCAATATTGCTAATTGTAAGTAAACTATATGTGAGATAAAAGAACATAAACTGCTTTTTGAGAGTTTTGGAGAAAATATGGTATAGTTTACACCCAAATCTATTTATATTCCTGTCTCTATACTTATTTTTGTGGGAACTTAGGAAAACTAACTTCTGTAAGTCTCACTCTCCTCATTTCTAAAAAGGGAAAGACAATGATCATTCCCCTTTTCATATTCAAAATAATCACATGTGCTTATTCTGAATATGAAATGAGACATTTCATTTTAAATATATCACAGGGACTGGTAGATATAAAATAATAAATATGGTTTTTTTTTCTTGTACTAGGATTGAACTCAGGATCTTTCTACTGAACTATATCCCTAACCCGTATTTTTTATTTATTTATTTATTTATTTATTTATAAGCACAGTCTCACTAAGTTTATAAATTGGCCAGACTGGGTTTAAACTGTTGATACTCCCATCTCAGTCTCCCAGAAAGTTTTCACTTTAAAAAAATAAGTGGATAGCTGGACAGAGTAATTGTAGCATTGGAGACACTGAGGCAGGAGGATCACCTCAAGTTCAAGGCTAGGCTGGACTGCATGGCTTGTCTCAAAAGAAAAACAAAAATGACAACACAAAGAACTCACAAGGGTATACAGACATAAAACATTTCAAGAATGTACAGTTCAAGTGGGTTGGTTGAACACCTACCATGTCACCCCCTTCTCAAATGCCATGCTCCTCTCTCCTTAGCATCTCTGTTCTCAGTCACCCCAAGACCAGCAGGGTGCACTCAGGGAGGCACAGCCACCCCTCCATCCTGTGAGCCCAGGACACAGAACTGGGGAGTATGAGCCGTTCCCACTGCATCCATCCCAGGACCGCATGGAAGGACAAAGAGCTGCTTTCAGGCAAGTGACAATCGCTGAAAAGCCTTAGTTTCTTCCTCTGCACAATGAGGTTACTACCAACGTTTTGCCACCTGCAGCACTGTGGTGAGGACCAGCAACAGGCATTAAGAACGGCTGCAGATCAGTCTCTGGCACAGGACCTCCATCCATGGAGGTGTTACTGTTAATGGTGTTTTTCTTTTGTTTGCTTTTCTTGGCACTGGAGATTAAATTAATGTTGCTTTTCATCTTTTAAAATTTCTGCCAGAAGTTCACAATATGAGGGAGTCTGGACCAAAAGCGGGAAATGAGGAGTCAGCACCAGAGGGTGGAAGAGCACAGGGGAGTCGGTGTCCTAGTGCCTAAGAATTGGCTGCTAAAGGCAAAAGTGCTGAGAGACCAAAGCGATGAATAGATGGATGAACCCAGCATTGTGCAGAGTGCAATTGGAGCAGAAATGTGTCTTCAATGATAGCAAGACACAGGACCCTACATCCCCACAACTCCAAGGTGTGAGGAAGGAGTTCATACGAATGCCAAGGCGGACCAGAGCCAACCAGAATGTACCCAGTGCACCTGGCCTTTCTCAAAAGCTACTAACACGTGAAAACATCAATTAGGAAACAGTCCACCCATTGCACTAAACACTTGCTAGCTCCCTTAATGAAACTGTTCATCCAATGGTGTTTTGAACGCGCCAGGATCAGCTGCAGGCAAAACAGTGGTTGGCCTAAGATGACTGCAATTAGATAAGATGAATTCCTACACTTCTCCTCCCCACCAGCCAGAACTTAATAATTTGAGTCACTGTGAGACAAGAACCTTAGGAGATCTTGGGGGCCAGAAAATAGGGGGCTAGCAGTTAGGTCTAAGCATCCTGTTGGTGTTGTGGAGCCAAAGGACAGAAAGGAGACCCAGAAAGCTGCAGGAGAAGTAAGGAAAAGGTCACCTCTCAGTGTCAGAATCTGCCTTGCCCCTCCCTCCCCTGGATGCTGGTCATTAGGAACACCTGGAAAAGCCCTAGGAAGGAAATGCGCTTGGACCGCACTGATCGCTCGCTTCCTTGAAGGTGCTCTAGTATTGGAACTCCAGACTGGCTGAAGGTCCCACTCCTTCCTGGGCTGCCCTGATCATCTGCTGCTTCTCTGCTTTCTGCAGGAAGTGGGCTCCATAAGGATGAGCTGAAGGGACAGATACAGAGGACACCAAACAAGAAGGACCCCTGGGTCCTGAGGACAGGGATACAGGCAACCTTGAGCTTATGCCCAGGCCTGGCTCCTACAGGAGCTCTCTGATCCTCCCACCCAGTTTAAGAAAGATGCCAGTGTCCAAGGCCTGTTTCTCCCAGAACATATTATTTTGGTGGCAGAGGAGGATGGAGGAAGGTGCCTCTACAGGCACTCTGCCCTTGTATGTGACAGCTTCAAGCATTTAAATCTCCCAAGAAGAGGGGAGGAGGAAGCACTGCAGACCTTCTGAGGGGTTACAGTGATGTGGACACACAGCAGGATGAAGACTGCCACCAGCCACAGGGCCCACAGTTCATGCTGGAACCCCCTGGGGTGAGAGACTGTCTCTGGCCCCCATGTGGCCCCAGAACACCCATGGTAAAATCCAACATCCCTTGCTGAGAGGCCTACGGTACTTGTTTTCCAAATCCTCTTCCTTGTGGTACAGCAAAGAAAACCACTGAGGGAGGCATGAGCATTCTAATTAATGGATTCTTTTAGGCTCTAGCATGGAGATGCAAATTTCCAGTTGTTTTCTAATTACTCCCATCCTTACAATCTGAAGCCTCTGGCCAAAACCCAAGGCCTGGCAAACTGTCCTGGATTTTGCCTGTTCCTCCCAGCCCTGGTTAGCAATGAGAGGAGTGCCAAGTGTGTAGAGAAGAAGAGTAAGTAATCAATCCTGCATCTCTGCGTGGCAGAAGCAGGGAGGTGCTAACACCAGGTGGTTTGTCTCCACATGATCTTCAGGTTGGCTGCTTAGGCTAGAGACAGAGAAGAAAGACTGCATTTTATCCCAGGGTAGAGTCAGAACTAAATGATAAACACAGCTGGAGTCACCACCAGGCCAACAACAGTAAGAATAAAGCTACAACTGAAGAGTAAGTTAGCTGGTAACTGCAAGGCAGTGGATTTTGCTGCAATTGTTACAGGCAGCTGAGTTAGATAGAAATATTACGGGCAGTCAGACAGGACTGGGCCCTCAAGGAGGCAGTGCAGAACATGAGGTGTTCTGTAACCTTGGAGAAGACAGACAACTCCTGCTGTGGGCCAGGCCTCAAGACAAAAGATCAAACAAATACACTCACATCCAAGGATTGATATTCTAAATATGTTTCTATTACCCTAAGGAAGCCAGGAGTCACCATCCCACCACTATGGGAAGAGTCACTGCTCTTTAAGCATGCCCACTTGCTGTGTGACTTGCTTCCTGATTTGTCCCCTATTTAGTCAATTTTACCTGAGCAAGTAATCTTACTGGTTGGCCATAGTTCTGTCCCACCTCCTGCCCAACTGCCTTGCAAGTTCCCATGTTTTCCCACCTTAGACCCGTCTTGCTTTGTGGTTCTGCTCTATAAAAGTGCCTGGAAAAAAGTCTTTGGCAACCCACTTGGGACCCCTTCTGTCTCTCTCTCTCTCTCTCTCTCTCTCTCTCTGATAGAAGCTCTCTTTCTCTCAATAAATATATTCTGCTCTTAACCTCCATTTTTCCTAAAATTTATTCTTCAGGGGAACACGAACTCATACCGGACATATAGTAGGCTGGGAGTTTCGTTCCCCTATATCAGAATGATCATAGTGCAGGCTTTTTTGCGGGATGTGCTTGGATTTGAACTATTCCTGTATCACTCTGCTGGATGACATTGGTGACTTGCTTAATCTCTGTAAATCTCAATTTCCTATCTGTAGATCTACTTTGTAGGGTATGTGATTAGAGGCAACTTCAAGCATCTAATGCAAAGCTGATTTTCAAAGTTTCCAATATATTGTAACTGTAACACGTAAAGTCATTTCTAACAATGCCAAGCACTTAGCATGCACTCGACAAATGTTAACTATAGTCCTGTGGCACATAATGACATTTTGGTCAAGAAAGGACTGCCTATCTAATAGCCATAAGATTATTATGAAATGGAAACTTTCCTGTATCTAGTGACACTGTACCCACTGCAACAGCACAGTGCACTGGCTGACTCATGTGTCTGCAGGGCTGCTAGTGTAAACAAACCTGCTCCGCTGCCAGTCCCATGAAAGCACAGCACATAGAATTATGTGCAGTACTTGATAGAAAGGGCTGTATTACTGGTTTATGTACTTACTTCTTATTATTAGTGTGCGCCTTCTACTTACATATTTTTTCAAAGCACACCCTCATATAGCTCTTGTTTACCATCTCCGTCTTTGTCACTCTCATTCTTTGCATCTCTCAAGTTTTTTCTTTTCCTTTTCAGTACTAAGGATGGAATGCAAGGCCTTGTGTATGCTAAGCAAGCTCTATATGACTGAGCTATATACACAGCCCTTTTTATTTTATTATGAGGCAAAATTTTGGTACGTTGACCACATCTGTCCACAAACTTGTAACACCATGGTTCAGTCTCCCTAAGTAGCTGGGATTACAAGTGTGTACCACCACATCTGGCATTACCATGTCTCTTGCTTGCATCATTTTCTCTCATGCTTGATTTAATCTCTTGCTGTTTGTTCATCACATGCCTTACTTTCTTATTGCTGAGACAAACTATTTCATGCCCACAATTTAAAGGAGAGGCTTATTTTGGCTCATAGTTTTAGAAGTTTCGCTCCATGGTTGGCTGACTTCAAGCCAGAAACAGCCTGGTGGAAGGACATGGTGCAGATGAAGGCTGCTCGTGTCCTGGCAGCCAGGAAGAAGAAAGAGAAGGAAAAAGCTGAAGATAAAAACACATCCTGGCCTCTGCCTGCTGGCCTCTGCCATTGGAAGGCTTGCTTCCTGCAGGTGGCCAGCATGAGCAGGGACACGCAGGCAGGTAAGCCCGTGCACCTACAGGCCACCACTGGAGACCCTTGCTTCCTTCAGGCAGCCACTGCCCTCTGGGAGAACCAGACAAACACACCCCTGTGTGCCTGCCACCATCGGGGGACTCCTAGTGTATACATACACACAGGTTGAGAGAAGCATGGCCCGCACCACGCACCCTGGCCATCAGGGAAGCCCCAGTGTAGCTTCAGGGGTCTGAGGACGCCTATTGCCTGTCCTGCTACCTCCTGGGAACCTGAGGTCAGAGAAACCCAGATGCCTGTCCAGTCCCCTACACACGTGGAAGGACAGCCAATATAGAAAGTGCCTGGGACCCCACATCCAGCTTGTTGTGAGGAACCCAGGAGAATGTCAAGACAAGGGAGCGAAAGGCAACCTCAGACCTCCAGCTCCTACAGAACAAGTATGGGAGATACGGGAGAAAATGGAAGCCACATACCTGAAATCTCTGAGAGGAAATCTCTGAAGTAAGGAAACAATTTCATAAGACTATGAAAGTAATCAGATCAGAAATAATGTCTCAGATAAAGAAGAAATCACAAAGATGATGAAAGTGTTAGCATATCTAAAGAAGACATAGATAAAAAAGAAGAGCATAGGAAAATGATGGAAACATTCAATGAAAATATAGAAAGGAATTACAATGCATGAAACAGATACAAAGAGATATCCAGGAAATTTAAAAGTCAATCAAAAGTTGGCAAAACAGCTTGAAAGAGACTACAGATACTTTGAGACCTTGAAGACAGGATCACAGCTAGCAATTGTTAAAGGAAAAATCTCTTAAAAATAACAAGGAACCAATAAAAAATATTCTATTTGATGAACTAACAAAAACTTAGTAGTATGGTTATCTATCTTGCATATTTAAACATACATATGGTTATATCCTTTAGAGCACTTTCTTCCCCTTTCATTGTTTGTCTGTCCATTTTTATGCTTTGATTTTATAACTTGAACAACTACTTCTAAGATAACTGTGTAATTTATCAACTAGTGATTTGTTATTATTATTTTTTAACTAGTCATTTCTTAATATTTTTTGAAACTCTGTGTTATTTCTACCCTTTTTTCTGTTTTGGTTTTTTTTCTCTAAATAAAATTTTTTAAAAAACAAGCAAGCAGGAAATAACAATTCAATGGCTGTAAGATGATGCAAAGAAAAATAATTTAAGAATGATAGGTATCAGTGAAGAATCAGGGGTCAACACAAATGAAATAAAAAGGCTATCTACAGAAGTAATAGCAGAAAACTTCCCAAACATGGGGAAAGGATTTAGCATACAGATAAGTGAGGCATATAAACTCCAACTAGCCATAATCAAAGTAAATCTACACCCAGACATACAATAATCAACATCCCAGAAATTCAGCACAGATTGATGTACTCTGCAAAACTATCTTTCAAGATTGATAGAAAAATAAGATACTTCTATGATAAAGAACAACTGAAGAAATTCATGACCACTAAACCAAACCTACAGAGAATGCTGAAGGATCTTCTACAGGGAGATAAAGATGACCATGGTTTCAGGAACAGCAGCAGGGGAGGATCACCAAACAGGACGGTAAATTGAATGAAGGGGAAAAGTGGAGGGCCAACAGCAAGAGGATAGCACAGCAGAGATGAGGCAATGTATGCCACTTGCAACCATGAATGCAGATGGCTTCAATTCAGCAATAAAAAGAAACACAGAGAGAGTGGATCAAGAAACAAGATCCATCAACGTACTGTATACAAAGAAACATATTTAACTCAAAAAGAAATTCATAGACTGAAAATTAAAGGAGAGAAAACAACTGTTCCATGCAACAGGAGACCAGAAAAAAGCAAGAGTAACTTGCCCATCAACTGCAGAATGGATAAGAAAGATACAATATTTTCATACAATGGAAAGCTACCCAGCTATAACCTAAGATAATCTTGAGGCTCTTGTAGGTAAATGGATGCAACTGGAGATTATTTTCATGGGTGAAATTGCTTGAACTCATAAAAAACAGAAGTAGTTAATGGCATTCTAAAAACACAATAGATACTATGAAAGTGATAGGGGAGGAAACAGCAGGGGAAGGTGGTAATCACTGTTAATTTTTTATTGTCTTGTCTTGAACTCTTGTATTGTTTTCATAATTTTGTTAGGCTTGGTTTTGTTCTGTCTTGTTTCATTAGATTTTACTTTGTGTAATAGTATGGGCAGCTATTTTGAAGATAACAGGATGTCTTATGGTAACCATTGTTGGTTTCCTCTTATTGTGTTATGAAGTCCTTAATGCTTTGATTTTTTGTTCAATTGGTTTTATTGTTTTGTTTTATTTGACTTTATTATGTGTGATGCTGTGTAGCTATTCTGAAGAAAACAAGACATTATGGTAGCCAACACTGACTTCCTATTGTCTTGTTTTGAAGTCCTATAATGCTTTTATTCTTTTGTTTTGATTGGCTTTATTTTATTGTATTTTGATTTTACTATGTGTGAAGGTATACACAGCTATTTTGAACAAAACAAGAGACATTATAGTAACCATTGTTCATTTCCTATTATCTTGTTTTGAAGTCCTGTAATGCTTTCATTCTTTTGTTTTTATTAGTTTTAGTCTGTTTTCTATTATTTGAGTTCATTATGTGTGAAGGCATAGACAGTTATTTTGAAGAAAGTAAGAGCCATTGTTGATTTTCTGTTGTCTTGTTTTGGAGTCCTGCAATACTTTCATTCTTTTGTATTGATTGATTTTATACTATTTTATTCTCTTTGATTTTATTGTGCATGAAGATATGAACAAATATTCTGAAAAAAAAAAAGAGACATTATGTTAGCCACAGTTGATTTCCTTTTGTCTTGTTCTGAAGTCCTATGTTGCTTGCCAAGCTCTGATTGGCTTGCTTTGTTTTGTTTTGTTGGTTTTATTCTCCTTAAAATAAAAAAAAATTTAAAAAGAGCATATCTTTCCAGGTAGTGTCCCCCAGTAACTCACCACATAAGCAGGTTAGTAATAGCATCCCCATGATACAATCACTTTCCAAAAGCCCTGCCTCTAACAGCATGAGAGTTTGGGAAGATAGTCTAGATATTAACCATTACATTCTGTACTGGCCCCTAAAGACTCACAATTCCCTTTCTGCAATTCCTTTAGCCAACCTTTGAGACCTCTGCCAAAGTTGTAACAGTTCCAGCATTGCTACAAAGTCAAAATCCAAAGTCTCCTCTGAGACTCAAGGCAAACTCTTAGCTGTGAGCACTGAAAAAATAAAGTTAAACACTTCCAACATGCAAAAGCATAGAGCATTGGTGGTGAACCTACAGCATGCATACTTCAGCTGGCTGTTGTTATCACTGAAAGTTCTAAAAGGTTCGCCATCAGTAACATGGAGTATCCCATAGAGAAACAAATACAGCCAAAGCAAGACCAGAATCCAGCAGGGTGAACAAAATCCTGTAGTTCCACGTCCAGGAGCTTAGGGCAAGTTGTGGCAAGATGTGAGCTCCGAAGGCCTCTGACAGTCCTGACCCACGGCATTTCTGGTTGCAGCGCATGTGGCCTCTCTCTTGGGTTGGTTCTGCTCACTGACCAGCTTTCCTTAGACATTCCACATTCCTGGCTTTTCCACATTCCTGGGGTCTCCACTGCATTTTAGGCTTCACACAGTGAGTGCCCTCTCAGAAGCACACTGTCTGTCCTCCCACACAGTCTTCTAAAATTTGAGTAGAATCCTCACTGACGCCACAACTCTTGTGTTCTGAGTGCCTGAAAAACCAGCACCACAGAATGATGCCGAGGTTTGTCACCAACTTGAACAGCAGTCATGTCTCCTTGGATCACAGCTTTGGGAAGCTCTGAATGTCGGAATGGTTGAGCATTGTGAAAGGAATCTGAGGGAACCAATTCCTTAGGACTTGGTCCTGAAAGCAAAGTTTACTTTTACCTTTTCACTTATAACCTTGAGCCAGTGAAGGGTAGGATTTTGCAGACTCCTGAGATTCCCTCAAAGCACTGTCCTGCTGTAAAGTACTTGGCTTCTTTTAATGCTAATATTTTCTACAGTGACATGATTCTTTGCCTCAACTTCATAAGGACTTCCTTTCTGGCAAAATTCCAAATATTTCAAAGAGGGTTTTATACTATTCTGACTGTAAACCTGGTTGAAAGCAGCCAGAAGTACTCAGACCAGCACCTAAACATTGGGCTGCTTTTAGATTTCCTCCACCAGATTAGTCAACTGCCCTTAATCTCAATCTCTCTCAAAGTCTCAGGACATGGGCAAAATGTAGACAAAATTTCAGCCAAAGCATAACATACATGATCTTCAGTCCAGTGGAATTATTGATCCCAACTGAAACTTCCTGAGAGTGGTCTTCACTGATTGAATTTCTGATCTTCTGAGCACTGACCAGAATCTCCCATTAACCTTAGCTTACAGAATTTTAGGGCTTCTCTAGCCAGAGCTTCTGAACTTTTCCAAAGTCCTCCCACAAACCATCACCAAAGGCTTCCTAACCTTCCTTGAAGCATTATAAGGTGAACAATGCTAATACATTGAATAAATGTTAACTCTTAAGGGAAAAAGGGATCTCATTTCAACTTCACATCTTGAGAAACTTTTTTTCCCATGTTATTGATCCAAAGCTCAAGGACCAAGTGCCTTGCCTAATGTCATGCTATGATTTGGATCTTGTTTGTGTTTCTCCAAGGGTTCATGTTTTACGACCTTGGTCCCTCCTGTGTCAGCTCCTATAGGTGGTGAGATCTTTAAGAGGTGAGGCCTAGGGCACAGCAACTAGGTCCTTGGGAGTGTGCTCTTAGAAGGGATTGAGGCGGCACTTGTGGGACCCCTAAACTTGCCCAAGAACAAGATGTTATAACTAAGCACAGCCCTCCAGTCTCTGGCTTTCTATTCAAGGTGTACATCTTCCTGTTATGCTCATTTCCACCCTTATGATACCACCCACCATTAAGCTCTCACCAGAGGCTAAACCAACAGGGCAGCCAGCTGTGGGACCTGGAACCTTCAGAACTATGAACTGAATAAGCATCTTTCCTTGATAAAATTAGTGTGCCTTAAGGATTTCACTATCATAACATGAAACTTATGTTTGACTAATACAAACTATGCAGTTAATAAAGCAAGACTGGAATCCAGTTCTTCTCAACTCTGAATTCTGGTTCAATTTGGTAATCTGCTCAGGAAGGATTTATATAACACAGATTAAATCTTATTATAGTAAACATCATGGCACCAGGACATTTATAGTATTTGTTGGTATTCCCTTATATTTTATTGTCATGATATCTGATGAGTGCAAATTGGACCCAAGTAGTCAATCCCTCATTCAAGAAATACCCCATATATGGTATTTGTCCTAAATGAATGGGTGACTTCATTGCAACCTCTTATACTTGAGTGACAGCCCATGCATGTGTAGTGACTGGTCTTCGGCAAATCTATGCTGGAATGATACTATCCTCAGTAGACAATCCTTCCCCACAGACAGATACTCTCAAACAATAGTTAAAGATCACTGTCTTTACTCTCACCACTCAGAAACCTTGTGCTCTCCTCAAAGTATGTGGTGGCCCTTCTCTGGCTACGTCCCTTCTCTCAGCCTTGGGTGCTGCATCAGAACTGCCAGGAGGGTGCTGTGGCAGTGGGACAAGTCCTGTGTTCTTGCAGGCTGCTCATCCCTTCCACTTTCTGAACAACCTGCACAACCTCCAGCATGCATGAGAAATAAATGTAGTGTTTCTTGGAATTTACTGAGGGTGGTAGAGACATGCTAACCCAGGCCAGGCATGTTTATTCCTCCAAGGCATAAGTCAGACACAGCCCTGCTCCTCTTCTAGCCTTTGCTCCCCTCAGTCTAGTGGGCTGAATCTTCTCCCTCCTTCTGAGTGCTGTGCTCTCAACCAGTCCTGTCATGTCCCATTGGTGTAAAGAGCTGGGCAAAAGGAGCCAGATGCTCTGGGGTTCCTTCAGGATTCTTTGGTACCAGCTTATGGTTTGAATCTGCAATGCCCCCCAAAATGCTCATTTGTTCAGAGATGAAATTTTGGTCAGATCATAGGGGCAATGGATTCATTGGTGGATTCCTCCACTAGTGTATTGAGAAGTTGAATGTGCTGCTCAGACGGGGCTTGGTGGGAAAAGGCAGGTCATTGTGGTGTGACTTGGAAGAGTGTAACTCCTTCCAGTTCCTCCCTTCTCTCTCTGCTTCCTGGATGCAATGACATGAGCAGCTTTCCTTCGCTGTAGAATTTTCCATTATGTGGTTTCTTCATTTGAGTCTACTGAAACTTCTGAAACCATAATCCAACCGAAATCTCTCTTCCTTTAAATTGTGAATGTTGTGTATTCTGTCCCAGTGATAAGAAAGTAAGACATGCCCTCAGGTCCTTTGTGGAAGTCATTCACATACAGTACAACCTAAGATGTCCTAGCTAGGAGGGATTTTCAAAACTATCCAGTTTCACTTCTATTCTCAGAGGGGCACATCTGGGTGCCATTTGGGGGTACCTGAGGCCACCTCATTCAGAAATGTTAACTCTACTCAAATAAATACAGGATTGTAAAGAAATGCTCAACTTTCTGCAAGCTGCTTCGTGGTACAACACAAGCCTTACCCTCAAAACACATGCTCTTTCTCTGCAGGACTCAGGATGTCAGAATTTCAGAAGCACTGCTCCAACCCAATCATATTTTACAGAAAGGAACCCTAGGGTCCAGATGAAGGAAGTGACTATGAACCACAATGTCTAAATAACGTACTTATTGAATGTTTAGTGGGGGCTAGCAAAAGATGTTACCTAAATTCCCTTTAATTTTTCAAGCAACTCCATAAAATAGGTATTACTTTCATTATAAAGATAAAGGAAAGATTCTGAAGCTGAGGAATGCAGCTCAAATCTAAAAGCTAGTAACAGGTACTTCTTATCATCTGGATTTGAACCCAGGTCTTTGACCACATCCACATGGACAACGTCACATTGCTAGAGATCCTATGAGGAGGATCTAAGGGGTGCACTGGAGCCCAATGTTCCAGAGGTTAGTCCTGCCTCTGTCATTTGATTACACGCAACACAGAACTCAGAGACACGCTGGATTACCTTTTCCATCAATAGGTAAGAAAATCACAGTCTAGACAGAAAAGACCAGCTTAAACCTAGAGTCTCAGAGTCTCAGGGGCAGAGTCTGTTAACACAAGGTCCTGGGGTACTGTCCTAACCTCTGACCCCTACCATCCCCTCTGAATGCACCAGCATACAGTCCTATGGCACACACTGTGGCTACTCCTCACAGACTATTATGCAAAGATTCAGACAAACCTCATTCTCTCTTTAATGAGCAGCACAAAGTGTGCTAGGGAACTCATTTGAACAAAACAGTTGCTCTGCTTGGAAAACCAGCTTTCCAGTCTGCAGCCAATAAACATGGGTGCACCAGGAAGTAGCACAGACACACAGTAGCCACAAGCATGCACAATTCCTCAACAAGGAAATTCCAGAAATTCATTAATTCCTGTGGTTTACATCTATAGGACTCTTCTTCCAGTCTTGTAATTCTTAGGCTGCAGATGTTTGAGGCCAAAAGCCGGGTAAGAAGATATGGTTCTCTCCTGAACACTTGGACAGCCAGTTGCCTGGGTCCCATGTTGGGCACCTCAGCCACCAAGCCAGGCTTATGCCATCAGGGTAGGGAGACTGAGGTCCTAGGGTTCAGATGCATGGTCTGTCCACACACCATCACATGTGTCCACTGAGCACCCAGAAAGCCCCTGAGGAACATAAATATGGTGAAAAGTTAAACAGCGGGGTAGATACTCTCTCATGCCACACAGAACATGAGTGCTGCGGGAAGAGCCAGGACTCCCCCTTTCTTCCTGATCTCAACCTCCCAGGCTTCCCATTGTTCCCAGAACCTCCTTGCTCACACCCTGACTGTCCTCTCTATACCACCTCACCCCCTGTCTCTACCCAGTTGAAGTGGTCACTCTGAGTGAAGAGTTCAACCTGCAGTTCCCTGGAAGCCATGGGTGAACAGGGCATCTTCAGATCTGGACCTGGTTTTGTTGAGCATGGGTCTCTCTAGGCCCCAACCTAGCCTGGTCCAGTATCTCAGTGCTCAGTCCTCACAGTATCGATTCTTTTAATTAGTGGAATAACAACCATCTTCCCCACTCAGGGGAGGAGCTCGGAGTGGTGAGAGGAGGAAATAATTGTTGCCTTGAAGTATTCACTGAATCTGAAGTACCTTTTATTAATGGAGAGTCTGGGATTCAGTAGGGACAAAGCTCTACTCAATCTGTGTTACGTATTAAAAACTGGTGGTCAACCTAACACCAGCTGAAATAAATCAGCTCGATGCTGTGTGTAGATGGCCCACCTGAGGAAAGTTGCCAGCATAAAAGGAAATGTGGAGAGGAAGAGTGTGGCATTGTGGGTTCTTCTAAGTGTTGTTGTTTGGAGCTATTGGTTCTCATGGAGGAGCTTGTGGAGCTTCTTCCCTGATATGAATTCAATCATTATCACTGGAGGAGCTAGTGACCTTTGTCTCTGAGGATGGCAGTGTTTCACTTTGGGGGAGCTCTGATCCCTACTTGGAGCATCACTTCCTGGCTCCAGAAGGAAAGATGTGTGCTGTTTAATCTCCAGGAGAAGTTCATCACTCTGGCTTCCTGATAAGTAGTTGGCTGTTATCATTGGAGGAGCTCGGGACCTCAGTGTCGCTGAGGATGGCTGTGGCACTTTTTGGAGGAGTCCTTGTCCTTATTTTGACTGTCACTTCTTGGCTCCAGTGTAGAACCCTTAACCTACTGGCACAGTTCCTTCACCTTGCTGACACAGACCTTCTAGCTTCCACCACCGCCCTTTGGGCCTTTGAAGTGCACATGCATAAAACAGACTTGCATGAGTCATTCTCACGGGCTCAAGACCTCCAGTTGTATGGGAAACAACTTGAGTGACTCCCATTGAATGAAGAACAATTGCTGCAACTTTGATTATATTGAGACTTATTTCCTTACATTGATATGTACAAAGCTGACTATGGTATTTTTTTCTCTCTTTAATTGGCTCTAAGCATTGCAAACATGGCTAGCCAATGCACTGCTATGTAATCTCTAAAGCTATCAGACAGCTTCCTGTTTCCTCGAATAGTGCTCTCTTTAAAATATATAAGCACAGCGGGATGTTAGAGCCAGTCAGCTCCAGGAATGTCAGCTGGGTATGAGCATCAAGATAAAGAGGCTATGAGTCCCCAGGGCACAAAACTTTATGTATCAGAAACTGAAGCAACAGTCTCCAAAAACAATTCAGTTGCTATTTTAATTTAATTATGCAAATTTATCCTTCTGCATATCCTTATCTCTGCATTTTGCAGAGATGTTTTTGCACTACCTAGTTAGTCTGCCCAGGTTGCTCACTTAGTTTCCATAGTTCCCACCATCCTCCAGGTCACTCATCCTTGAACCCCATTCTTCACAGGATAATTAACTCTGGGAGCGGCCTAGGATCAAGGCCTTTGTCCACACATCTTCACAAGGATTAATCTTAGGGCCCCTTGGCCACCCTTAAGTTGGAATATGTCTTGGTGTCTTTACTCTCACCATGGGTTGCACTGGAGGTGATAGATTGGAATTAACTTGCTGGAATTCCAATAATGTCTCAATGGGATTATAAATAGAACTTTTTGGATTGTGAGGAGGACTGGAAAAGGGATTACAATACTTGGATGACTGTATTCAATATTTGGGATTAAAATACAGTTGGGCTCATGGGAGGCACTGTCATAGGCTTTTAGGTCTTCAGCTGAACTGACGCAGGACATTACTGTGGGATTCAGGCCCTCAGCTAGGTCTTTAGAATTGTGGATAGATTTCCTGCACCTTCTTGTATTTAACTCTGAGTGACCATCATTAAATAATATAAATTCTGTGTCCTGTAGGTAAATGTTTTCCTTGAACTCTTGACTACAACAATTGAGGACCCTGGAGAAAGAATACACAGCATTCTGGGGTAAAAAAACAAGAAGTCAGAGAAAACTGCAATTCAGAAAGCAGTCTTGGAGGGTCCTCACTCCTAACATTTGTTCTGAGGGGCCCCTAGACATCAGGAATCCTCAGTGTATTGGTGGAAAGGACTTGAGAATAGCAAAAGGGGGCTCCTGGCCACCTGAGGGTTTCCTCTAGTCTGTCGGCTCCACCCACATTGCCTGAGCTGTCTGCAAGTTCTGGGCCTCTCTTCTAGCCATCGCTCTTTAAAAATAGGCTTGTGAAGTCCACTCTTGATACTTTTAGCCTGTCCCAGGCTGACTGCAGAGCTGCCCATGGAGAGTGAGGAGGGAGGCTCCTTGTATTTCTTCCAGATTTCTAGATAGAACGTCCCTGCAGCAGGCTCGGGAATCCAAGACACTTATTGCTTGCCCTTCCAAGCTCCTCAGGTAACCAGATGAGCCCACCAAGGCCAGCTGTGATGCCTGTGGCAGGGCTGGCCAGCTGGCCAGCTGGACCCTCTAGTGTTCTGATGAGGCCTTCATGCTGGAATGAAATCTGAGAGTCTTCTGCACCATGCTGTGCCTCTGCAGTCCCAAAGAACATCCTCTAGTTCCGAGGCACAGTTTGCGATGTATAGTCACCCGTTACTCTCTGTAACAACGGGTGGACACACTTTTCCCCTTTAACAGTCTCATTTTCCACCAGTCATGTCTACCCTTCATTCTTCAGACTCCATGGAGGACACTGATGAGGCTGACATGAATTTTGCTTCATTTTCTGCCCCACTTCTCTTCTAGAGACTGCTGCTGGTTGCATAGGAAGAATGTAGAACCCCAGCAGCCTGGAGGAGAAGGCATGCAGAACTGATGGCCAACTAGGGCTATGGCTCATCAGCTGGAGCACAGCGTAAGGGATCCCTGCTCAGAGGTATCTGAGCTCCCAGCTGGGGGAGACAGTACCTGACCTATAGACCTCCTCTGACCCAGGGAACCACTCAGACTTGGGCACAAAGTCCTTTCCCATTAGGTACCTATCAGCTGCCTGACGCAAGGTCATCAGGAAGGTCAAGAGTCACCACTAAGTATTAGCTGGACTCACACTTGGTCTGGGCAGGACAGACCTTGAGAAACCATGGCTCAACTTCAGGGAATCTGGAACCTTATTGGAGAAACCATACTAACAAAAGAGAAAACAGAGCCCCAGAGCCCAGGAAAGTGGGGGGACAGTGGCCTGTTCATAGGCCTTAATTAATGCCTTTTGGTTTTTTAGTCTTGAACCCAAAATTCTGCACCCTACTGGAGATACTCTGCCATATCACAAAAGCAGCAGTTCATTTTTTTGCATCCTGGCGGAAGTATGGCATTTGCTGGATGTTAACAAGGCCGGTATTGGATTCTGAGGAGAAATACGGTATTTACCATCTCAACAAAGCTTTGAAATCACAGTTCTAATTGACAGTGCTTTCTTTCAAGCAATGTAGGCAAGCTTCTATCTGGTGACACAGCAGCCAGCCAGCCAGGCATCTCCAGCTGTGACAGATTGGGCTGATTTATATTTATAACAACAAACCTATTCAACTAACAGTTGACTTTTAATTGCTACCCTCTTTCTAACAGGTACATAATCTTTAACAGCCTGCTATTATCTGGAGACTTAATGCTAATGTAAAGAATTTAATCTCACTCTGTGCCTTTCTTAGAGAAACCAGTCACAGGCTGGGACTTCTTGGAGCCCACAGGATGACAGAGGACAGTCAGAACACCAACTCTAGACAGCTCTGGCCCCAATTCTGCTCTCCTCATTTCTCTTGTTGCAGATTGGTTCCATCTCCTTGATGGCTTTGTCCCTCTCTATTTCTGGGCCCAAGAGAACAACTAACTTCACTGTTGCCTGAAGGGTGGCTGAAACTAAATGAGAGGAAGGCTGTTCGTGTGCCCAGCTGGCTGCCTGCCTCTCTGCTGACTGAGTGGCTGGGAGGAGGTGCCACCCAGAGTCTCTTACCTCTTCTCTTCCAGACCTGCCAAGACATCCAGGAGGTGTCTTAGGGCACTCAGGGTCAGGAAGATCCTATGGGCACAGGAGAGGGGGCAACCCCACAGTCCACCCCATTTTTCTTGCAAGCTGACATCCCGAGCTGGATCACTGATGGTCAGCTTGGCACCGTGCTCAGTCTAAGGGTTCCCAGCAAACCCAGGTTTGGCTGAGCCCACACAACAGACGGTAGACACCAAGAAACAAACTGCTCCTTGGGCAAGCTCTGGCCTCTTGGAATGAAGACTACCCTTTGGACTGAGTCTTGCACGAGCCATGACAGGCTTTCCAATAAGCAGTCACGAACTCCTGTGCGGAGAGGTGCTTCACTCAAGACCACAAATGGGGGAAGGCTGAGCTGGCAAGTTACTGACCCTCGCTGCTCCTCACTGGAGATTTCAGCGGTCATGTACCCCCGGGATTGTGGCCCAGACGAAGGAGGAAGCAAGTGGTAAAGCAGCTCCTGGATTGGAAAGAAATATCAATTCTAGTCTCATGCTGGGGCAATTTGGGAATAACCACCTTGGATATCTGACATCTAACAGGAAGCGGAGCTGTATTCGTCTACTAACTTTAGGCCACTTCTCCATCATATTGGGCCTTTCTCAATAATAGGGAATCTTAATCCACCACCTCTTAAGTGCTCAGGCAATGAGCAGAACACTTTTTATCAACTCAGAATGTCCTCTCCCTTTTCATTAGGGTGACCATGTATGATATCATCCAAACCATTTCTGAGTATGAAAAGAAACCATTCCTGAGTATGAACCGAGAGTATCTAGGGGAACTAAGATATAAGTATCTTATTCACATCCATGGTCTTCTGAAAGTTCCACGTATTTGAAAGTGGGCCATTTGGGAAATTAATTAGATGATAATTCATGATGACACTGTGGCCTTATAAGATGAGAAAGGGACACCTGAGCTAGCACACTTGCTCCAGTTCCCCATGTGATGCCCTCTGCTCTATTATGATACCCTCACCAGACACTGACTAGATGCCAGCTCCAAGTTTGATGGCTTCTCAGGTTCTAGATTCATGAGTTAAATAAGCCTCTATTCTTTATTAATTAGCCTGTTTCTGGTACTCACTTGTAGCAACTGAAACCAGATTAAGACAATCTCTGTAACTCAAGATGTGAGACATGACTTCAAAATGTTTTTTCCAACTACCTTCACCCTATTCTGGCCACACTTCACATGCCTGTGATCCAAAAACATGATTATTTCACACGCTGAGTTACACTGGGCCATATTCTCCTGTGTTCTAGGCAGTTGTCTTTATTGCTCTTCATGTGAACTTTGCCTTTACCCCATTTCCCTTGTTCCACTCTTTTTTCATAAATATTTGCTCAGGGGAAAAAGGAACACTTCTCCACTGTTGGTGGGAGTGCAGACTGGTGCAACCACTGTGGAAATCAGTATGGAGATTTGCCAAAAAATTAGGATCGGAGGTTCCATTCTATCCAGCTATTCCCTTCCTGGATATTTACCCAGAAAAATTGAAAAGGTCATGTCACAGAGATATATGTGCACCCATGTTCATAGCAGCACAATTTGTGATAGCTAAATCTTGGAAACAACCTAATTGCCCATCAACTGCAGAGTGGGTGAAAAAAAGGTGGTATTTTTTATACAATGGAATACTATTCAGCTATAAAAAAGGATGATCTTGAGGCCTTTATAGGTAAATGGAGGCAACTTGAGAATATCATTAGTGAAATAAACAAGACTCACATTAGTAAATATCACATTGTCTTTCTAGTGTAAAAAATAATAAAAACTGACAGAATAATGGGATCCAAAAAGTATAACAGATATTGTGAAAGTGAAAGGGAAGGAAAGTGCTCTAAAGAGTATAACGGTATGTATAGTATATAATATAGATGACCATATTACTAAATTTCTGATAGATCATTGAACAGAAGAGTTCTCACTGTCAATGTTTGAATGTCTAGCCACGTTTTATGCTTTGATTTTGTGACTTTGGCAACTACTTTTTAGGTCGACGATGAGCAATGTATCAACTAGTGATTCTATTATGTTAATTTTTTTTAAATTTGGTATTGTTCTACCCTTTTCTGTTTTTCTATTTTCTTTAATTTTCTTTTCTTTCTTTGAAAAAATTGAACAATATGCAATATAACAACCACTGTTAAATTTTTTTCACTCTGTTTTGAAAACCTATATCGTTACTGTTTTGAGTTTGCTGCTGTTGCTTATGTTTTTGGCTTTATGTTTTTATTTTCTGACTTTTCTCTTTTTAAAATAAAAAAATAAATAAATATTTGCTCAAAGTTTGGTTGTGAGTTAGGTTAAAGATGACTTTTTTTTCCCAACATAAATTCTATAATTTTCTATATACTTTCCGGGGTTTTTTCTCTAGTATACTTTTAAGAATAAAAGTATACATGCACATTATCATTGTCTTCATTTTCCATAACTTTCTTCCAAGTTAAACCACAAAATACAAAATACTTTTTCATAAATCCTATTTTCAGTGACCTGTATTCTATCAAGGACATAAACCCTAACTTCCTCAATAATGCCCCTGTTATTAAACATTTCAGCAGGTTCCAAGTTCATTTAAAACAACAACACTGTACATCACCATTTCATAAATATAACTTTTCTTCTAGATCACTTCCCCAAGATGTATTTCCACAATTTTGTTTAGTGAGCCAAAGTATTTGAAATTTTATTGTTCTTGAACCAGGGCCCTCTTGATTTCTGCTCACCTTCCTGGTATTTTACTCTTGGGACAAGGATTTAGCTCTGCAGCATAAGCTCCTGCCTGGCAAGTGCGAGGTCCCAAGTTTGATCTCCAGTACTAAAAAAAAAAGTATTTTACTCTCTTCCCTCAGCCTCAGTTGGAGCTTGATCTCACTGGTGTGGTGACAGGGCTCTGGTAAGGACCAGGTCCCAGGATTCCCACATAGTCTGAGGGGATGTGCACTTAGACATCCAAGTTAGGCGAGACTTCAGCAGTGAGGCAAGTATTCAGCAAGACAGCAAAGGCTGCACAGGCAAGGAGTCATGAAGTTCAAAAAAATTGTTATTCAGCAAAACCTGAGGCCAGTGCCCTCTTCTACATAACCTGCCAGAGAGGCAGCTCTGGTGCACTCTCAGGAACCTGGTCTACACAGCTGAATCCTACTCTAATCTCAAGCCTCTGCTAGGGGCTTCCCGGCAGGATGTAAAAGCTGCTAAGGCCTCACACAAGACAAGGGTTCACACGTACCTATCATACAGGGGGCTCATTAGGAAGTAAGGAAAATGAGGACGATGTGGGAGCTTTTTACATAGCCGGAGACTGTTCTTCAATCTCAGCCTATGTCCCTCGTGCTTTTTAGAATTAATGTATACTTTTATTTATTTGTAAAGATATTAAAAGCTTTAGTTTAAAATTTGCTTGTTCATCACTTTGGGGGTGGAGTTGAGGGATAGAACCCAGGGCCTCGGGCACATTCTGCAAGCACACTAGAGCACTGAGCTATTTCCTTCGGCCCCAAATCAGTTTCTAAGAGTTTACAACCTTGCAACCTTGCAACCTTGTTTTGATCCTTAAGACACAGCCGTGAACAAGAGAGACAACGCTTCCCCAACACAGCCTGGCCATGGAGGCTTTGTCTCTCGGTGCTGGGCCTGTGGGCAGCCCTGAGGTGTGGACATCCTTGGGTTCCATGGCAGGGCAGTCCACACACATTCTGTTCTCAATATATGTTTGCTAAGAACAGGGTTTTATACAAACCAACACTTACTGGGAAGATAGTGGGAGCACTCGTGTGCACAGCAACATGTCACATGTACACGTAGCACACGGATGCATGTATGTATGCATGTAGGGGATGGGGCTGAAGTCAACCAAGTCTGGCACCACACTACCTGGCTTTGAATCCCAGCTCTGCTGTGGGAACTTCAACAAAGCCTTTAGTCTCCCCTAGCCTGTATCCTCGATCACAGGGAGGAAGTATCAGTTAGTTTTCAATTGCTATAGCAAAACCCTTAAAGCTGAGTTGGTTTAACTCACAATTTTGGAAGCTGAAAGTCCAAACACACGGTGTCAGCTCTCTGAGAACCTTACGGCAGATGACATAGCAACAGCAGGAGAACATGCCAAAGGCAGAGATCCCATCGCAAGAGGGAAGCCGGAGAGCGAGGAATGGCAGTTTTGTGCCTCCCACTGGGCTCCACTTCTTCAGAGTTCTACAACCTGTTCACATCCCATGCTGGGGTCCATGCACCACCAGCGGCCACACTGACACCACAACCAAACTGTCACAGATGGCGATACCGTAACTCACCTCAAGAGATTATGATGACTACACCCTCAGCACTATACCTGGCGCATGAAAGCTCTATGATCTAGTTGCACAGCAACCACAGTATCTCTGTACACACACACACACACACACACACACACAATTTACTCAGTGACTACATCCACATTAAACCAGGTGGGAAGGTCTGGAGAACTGTGATGAAAATAAAGATGCAGTTGACTGGCCAGAAAAAAGTTAAGGACGTAATAGGAAAATTTTCATTTTTACATAAAGGAAGCAAAAAACAAAAACTAGATAGACTCTCTTTTCCTTCTCCACTGATGACCCAGACAGAAATATAGCAAAATGCTCCAGCCAAACCAGGGTTGCGCCAAGGATGGGCACATGCCAGAACTCAACCGCAAATGGCCATACTGATTTGAGAAGCAGAACTGGGGGACAAACACACACAGTTCATGGACTCTTGAAGTATGGACATTCCAGACACAGATCATTTCCGGTGCCATAGACAGCTTTGGAATTTAGAAAGTCTGAGGGAGAGCAGGGTGGAAAATAGAACACTGGCCACAACCAGCAAAAGTACAAGGCCCGAGTCTACAAAGGTGGCCCTTAGCACTGAGATTAAAATGGAATGCTGATTAGATTTAATATCAGTGGTGCAGATAAAGTAATGTCAGCAGACTGGATAATTAAAGCATTTGGCTTTTAACTTCACTCTCTCACTTTATGGGGGGATGATAAAGAGAAAGGAGATCAGTCAAAAAATATGAGAATTCCTTAGAGTTATGAGTGTATTTTTAGTTATTCCTGACATTTGGGATAGCAGAGACATTATTTCAGGATCAGCTCCTGACCATACCCTTTACATGGGGTTAACCATCATTTTTTAAAGCGCTTTGATGAAATACAATTCTTTCAAAGAAATGCACAGGCTAATTAAGATCATGTTTGGGTAGACTTTTGCTTCCAACAAAGGATATTCTTGGTTGAGTGGAACAGATGCCATTAAGCCAGTTGCTGCCGCTCTTATTCCTCACTACTTCCCCAAATTCCTTCGCTGACCAGCCCTGAGTCCCTCCTTGGACCTGCAGCTGGACCACATCTGCTCGTCTCAGGCCTTGAGAGATTCCATGGTGCATGCCCAGATCACCACCAAGAGGCTGGGCCCAGCCACCTACTCCTGGGTTTTTAAAGCTTGGGTCACTAGACAAGGGAGGAATTAATCACAGAACCACAGATACAGTTAAGAGACTGTGGTGCTAACACAACCTTCCACCTACTAGAGGAATCTTATGGAGGCCCAGCCTGGGCCACAGTGGGCTTAATGTGTGCATGCAGAATTGCCAGCTCAGGCCCTGAGGCTCATGACTGCAGCCAGATGCAGCAATCACACCAAACCACAAAGGTCTGAGGCAGGATTGAGTCAAGATCCAATGGGTCCCCAGTGCCAGTAGCTGCAGTACTAGGGGCATGGCTAATGGACACTTCCCCCTAGGGTGGGCCCAGATGCTCCAGGGATGAGACATTCTTCTCACACTCACAGGAGCTCTATTTGCACTGGTGTGACCCAGAAAGCCTGAGCTCTGAGAGGCGACAGGACGTGATGGCAGGCAGACGAGTTTAAAGCACTGCATTAGCTGGCTTGGCTCTTAGGAAAGGTCTAGAACACCTCATTCAGATCTCCTCTCAATTGTCCCATTCCTGCATTGAGTCCAAAAACTGGCATTTCTTATGGGGACCTTGACAGATCCTGACCATGGCATTCTTCTGAAGTAACCACAGGAAACTTCTGTGTGAAGAGGTCCCACTCACAGAAGGAGTCCCTCCCCATACAACACTAGGGGACGCTACACTACTTAGGAAGTTATTTTTAGGCCATCCGATGCCATTCCCTCAAACCCAGTTTTGCTTCCTGCACCCTCAAACAGTAACTCTGCTTTTGTACAAGACATGCCTGCAAGTATTTGAGGACAATCCTCACTTATCCTTTATCCTTCTGCAGACTAAACACAGCCCCTTCAACTATTCCAACTTGGCATGGTTTCCAAACCCTTCAAAATGGGATCCCCTTGCTGTGACCCTGGGGACATAAGAGAAAGCATAACAACACAGTGGTTACACGCACAGGCTGGAATTCCATCTCCCTCATGCAGCATGCCTCAGTTTCCTCATTAGCACCTGGTATTCTTAGTTGTGAGAATTAAATAAATAAATTCATGGAAAAGTCACGAAATGTGTTTGCAACCCAAAGTTTTAAACTGCTCTGTAATACAGGGCTGAGTCTGTCAGAAGTTCATAATGATAAAGCGACCGAACCCCACGCCAAGAATCACAGCACACACTGCAAGGTCGACAAGAGGGGTTTTAATCAAAGGAAGCAGAAGTTGCACTCTACCCAGCAGACTAGGGCAAGGCACCCGGGGCAGGGCTGAGCAGGGTTTCTATCGAGAGTTAAAAGGAGGGGGGTAGGTACTGTTTCCGTCACGGGCTGAGGGCTGTGGGTGGCTCTTGTATTTTGTATGTAATGTGTCTTTCTCTGGAGGAGGTTGGCAGCGGGGCTCTCCATTACAGGGAGTATTTCCCTGTTCTTCCACTTAGGCTCTTGTACTGTGGCAACGGACCTTCTGTCCCTATGTCTGGGCTTTTACAATGGTGGGAGGCTGGTCACTGTTGGCCAGATCTATCACATAATACATCCCTGAAGTCGCTAGCTGGACATTCCAGTTCCATTGATCAATAGCTTCCTTGTGGAGAAAACAACAGACTGTTTCACAACTTTGGTGACACAAGGGATGAGAACCTTCTGGATCATTGCCTGGTCCTTGCATTACAAGGATGCAATCAACCTTAGCTGCCTTCTTTCCCATTGACAGGAGACAGTTCATGAGACTCACATTTCTGCAAGTCTTACAAATCCCAGACACTTACTGCCTTTGTTCCAAACTCTGTTTTGGGAAGCTAAAGAGATGCTTCAGCTCAAAGTGGCTCCTCTGAATGGAGTCAAGCGCAAGTGCACTTACTGTTCATTATAAAAGATTCAAGTTTCCTAGAGCTGGATTTTTCCCTGCTATTTCTGCAGGTGTCCCCTGGCATTCTGTGTGTGAACTTCTATGGGGGCTGGAGCTCAAAGAACAAGTGCAAGAAAATGCTGACACTGGTTTCTGTTACTGTTGTGAGTCCCAAGGCCCTCTATCTCTAACCCATGTGAACAGTCTCCTGCCAGCGTCTATGAAACGCAGGTCAACTGCTTGCAAAGAGGTGAAATCTCAGTCCCTTCATGCCTTTTAACAACAACAGACAGCAAAGACAGTGGCAAAACAAACATTTTCACTCCAGTATTTATCTTAAAAGTTATGAAACCTATCACATCCTGCCCATATTTAGCTAATTTTTAAAGACTTTAAGTCTTTACTTTTTATCTTTATTTATACCCTTATTTTTTCATGCTGGCTTTCATGTTCTTGATTTTAATCAAAGTTCCAGTCATTTGAGGTCCTTTTAAAATGGCTATTTGCCGACATCCTTAATCTGAAAGCTCATCTTGTTAGTCCCCTTGTCTGAAATGCAGTCCACTGACTCCATCCTGCTGCAGTGGTTCCCCCAACCCATCAGGCGCCCTTCCTTCTAAACCTAGATTCTCACCGACAGCACCAGATACCTGCCTTGTCCTGTGTCACACCTGTGATAAGCCTATACCATCCTTCAATTTGAGAGCAAGGTATCTGCTTACTCCTCCATTCGTCACCAGAACCACTGTGTAGGCCTCTCCTACTGGCAACTTCCACCCCACATAAGGTGGAAACACATGACCCGAAGAAAGACATGGCAGAAGGCCAACAGGACACCAGCTAGTGTGGTCAGGCAGAAGAGGGAAGAACAGCCACATTCTTCTAGGAAACCTGGCCCAGCACCGTAACTGCTGGAACCAAAGCAAACCACGATCCAGCTGCATAAATGGGGCAGGGAAGGGATGCAGGTGCAGTAAGGGTCTGGCTTAGAAACATTCAAGTTGTCAACTTTCACAGGTGTGGTGTGTGTATGACTCGCTTTGTAGGCTTAGGGTTAGGGTTAAGCTTGTGACTTAACTAACCTGACTTACTAACAACTCTCCCAGAGCAGAACTTGTTCATAGATCTGGGACTCTGAACTCCAGAGTACACCTATAATCTCAGCACTCAGGAGGCTGAGGCAGTATAGTGACTTTGAGCCCAGCTTGGACTGCATAGGGAGTTCCAGGCCAACCTAGACTACACAGCAAAAAACCCAAAATACTCCATCCAGCATGGCTGATGAGGGACAGTGGTGTGTCAGAGAAACTCTGAGAAGAATCACCAAACAACATAAAACAAAGAACAAAACACCCAAAAAAACAGAGGAGGGAATCACACCCAGAAATGGAAAATCAATCAGAAAGATGATCTACTTAGGGCAAACTGCAAACCTGGGTTGTTGAAAAGGGGAAGTACTGCATTTCCCCCACACTCTGGGGGAGAGAACCATTTTGGGAAGGGCTCTAACAGCCAGAGGGAAGAAGCCCATGCAAGACACTCCAGACGCCTGGGATGATGAGTTCATTACATCCCCTTTCCTATCCAGAAGAGGAAAACCACCTTGGGAGAGGCCTAGAGGGCTTAAAAAAAAATAAAAAATAAAATAAAAAAGGGAAACAGGCACCTCCCCTCCCCACAGGGGCAACACTGCATCTGGTGGCCTAACAGGTGCTCACTGGGCCAGTAAGCAAAGCTTCTCCCACCTCCAGGCAGAGAGGCTGAGCGCCACCCACTGGGGTCAGCACCCAGCCCACCAGTAGGCAGCCGGGGATCACACTCTGGAAAGGCATAAGGGAGGGACACAGACTGAACCATCTGGAGTGGGCGCTTCCGTGTTGTTTACAGCAGGAAGATCTGAGTCAGTGAGAAATCCTAAACACCAGCCAGCCTCACATGTGGCGGGCAGAGTCCCTGAACCCTGGCTGGGACTGCACTAGGTTCCACCCAAGGGCTGGCAAGGGGAGCTCTAGAGACAAGGATGATTTGGGTCCTGAGTACAGAGGAATAGAGGAGGCTGGCTCGGGCAGAGAACTTTTGATGACATACTAGGTGGAAAGTCCCTGGAGGGAGAACCGGGAGACAACTGCGGGATTTTCCCAGCAGCCAGGGGATCAGGGGTGATAGCACATTAGCAGCAGTCAAAGAAGAAAATTATTTCACATCCTTCTCTTCCCAGTTCCAACAGGGTAGCTGGATTTGGGATAGAGACAAAGGCTGCAGTTAACCATATCCAAAGCATGCCTCGCAGCAAGGAGGCGGGTTCAAAGAAACTGATACCCTCAGGAAAGGAAGTTAGACAGCCCATGCACAGGAGGGAAACTGGAGTGGCTGCCTCAAGCATGTGGTGACCAAAGCCAAGTGCATGCTGTGGCTCCATGACCTGGCATCCAGGTGGAGAGTTTCTGCTTTCTGGCTTCTATCTCACCAGGTACTAAACACAAATCAAAATGGACCAAAGATTTAAATGTTAAAACAGAAGCACTTAACCTGCTGGAAGTAAAACTCTTGAAGTCATAGGTATAGGCAAGTCCTTTCTGAACAGAACCCTGAACACACAAGAAATATCATTAGTAATCAATGAATGGGATTAGACCAAATCCAAAAGCTTCTGCAAAACAAAGGAAACAACTGAGACAGTGAAAAGAGAACCTACAGAATGGGGAAAAAACTACCTACACTTATACTTTGGGCAGAGCACTAGTACATAGAATCTATAAAGAACTCAAAAGCATTACATTCTCCCCCAAATAAAAGACCCACTCAAAAACTTGCAACTGAAATGAATATATACTTTCCAGAAGTAGAAATCATCAACAAATACATGAAAAAATGTTCATCACTAGCTATTAGAAAAATGCAAACTAAAACAACACTGACATTTCACCTTACCCCCAGAAAGAATAATCATCATCAGGAAATCAAAGAATGCACACATGTAACCTCTGTACTCAGGAGGCTGAGGCAGGAGGATCAATGTGAGTTTAAGGACAGTCTGGGCTACACAGTGAGTGCAAAGGCAGTCTGACCTACATAGTGAAATCTTGTCTCAAAAAAAAAAAGAGAGAAAGAAACAAAGAAATCAAATAATAATAACAAATTGCAATGAGTCTATGGTGAAAAACAAATCTTCTATTTTGTTGGAGGGGATGTTTCATAGTACAACCACTATGAAAATCAGTATGGGATTCCTTGAAAAACAAAAACTAAAACTATAAATTCCACTTGACCCAGCTATTCCCTTCAAGGCATCTTCCCAAAAGAATTAAAGTCATCATATCTCGGTAATACATGCCTTCCCATGTCTACAACAGCACACCTCATAATAGCTACATCTTGGAAGCAGCCTATATGTCCATCAACAGATGAACAGATAAATAAAACATGATGTTTATACAATGGAATAATACTCTGATATAAAGAAGGATAAACTGAATCATTTTTATGAAATGGATACACTTTGAAACCATAATGTTAAGTAAAATAAATCAGATACATAATCTTAAATACTATATGGTTTCTCTTAAAAGAAACCCAAAGTATGAATAAAGAACAAAATAAAAGACAGATAAAAGGAAACAGCTAGATCTTCTGCAAACAGGAAGAGGACCAAGAGATGGAGGAAGAGGGGGAAGAAAGAAGGACAGTGGACATAAAAAAAATTTTTAATACGTGTCAGGTACATGTACTGAACGCTCCTAATGAGAGCAGTCATGATGTATTGCAAACATGTATTAATAAACTAAAGAGACAGGTAATGAGAAAAAAACCAACAAAACAAAACAGATACAGCCAGACTCCTATCTCAGGCATAGGAACAGGAGGAAACAGCTAGGGACAGTGGCATGAAAGGCCCACTTCAACATTCTCATCTTCTAGGCAACTCAGTGGGCAGCTGGCAGATACAGAAGTGGTCAGTGGCTCCGAATCTTTCCCAGACAGCATGAATTAATGTGACACGAGCATCACCCTTGCTCCTCCCACTGCCACTGGCACTGTCACTTGCGTCGGGACCAAGGATTGACATGGCAGCTGAACTCAGCTTGCAGACATCCACTGAGTGTTCAGGAAAAGCTCCTGGGGAT
This sequence comes from Dolichotis patagonum, assembly GCA_004027295.1. NCBI lineage: Eukaryota > Metazoa > Chordata > Mammalia > Rodentia > Caviidae > Dolichotis > Dolichotis patagonum. The sequence goes on from PVJX010006222.1 coordinate 77,340, forward strand.
CTGCATCACTTCTCCTTGGGGATTTCTTTCTTTCTGTTCTTGCCCTCCTTTCCTACTACAAAACGGGGCACATCCACGCCTCAGCATCTGGGACAGCATTAAACTATCACTTAGAATTCTTCAAAACAAAATAGGCCAAGAAAAACTCTTAAGCTAAAATGCTTTGCTATTATTCATCTTTTCAATGTCTTGGTTTTATTTTTAGATTTTACTGTTTAGAGATTTCTCATAATCTTCGTAAGCATGGTGGGATTTCCCAAGACCTAGACATCTAGTCATAGATTACTTGCAGAACTGGAGCATAAGTTTTCTTCTTTTGAAAGATAACTAATCTGTGATAGCTTTAATGGATAGCAAATGAACAAAAGCAGATTTAATCTTGACATGGTTTTAGTAGTAAGATTGGACTTTATCAGGCTCCATAATCAGGGATCATCTGGAAAGGTTTAGCAACTAGGTTCCAAGGAAAACTCCAGAGGAGGGAGCCTTGCCCTGCCAGCTGATGACCAGCCTAAGCTCTTTGGGCCACCCCTTTCCCCCATTTTGTTTGAAGAGGGCTCCTGACTGCTGCTCCTGCCTCCCAAGGTGGCCGGCACCTCTCCAAAGCCCTCGCAAGGGCTACAATCAGAAAATGTCCCTGTGCTTCTCTGGGTACTCTGGTCTCACTGTGTAAGAGACAAGACAGGACCCAGACCTTGTCCAGTCTCCCAAATGTCACAAAGTACAGCTTCCCTCTGTATAAATTAAGTCCCAGTTTACCCAGGCCTGAGGGTTTTCTTGGGTTGAATGTGTCCCCAAAGTTGTTGGGCTAAAAACTGAATCCCCAAAGCCAGATCTGTAAGAGGCACTGAGACCATGAGAGCCCTGTCTGCATGAGCAGACGGCTAGGACCATGGCAGGGGGTCTGTTACTTCAGTAGTGAGTTTATTACAAAAGTGAGTTCATGTGCCCTTTTGCCTTCCTCCTTCTACCATGGGTTGACACAAAAGGATGCCCTTGGGGGCTAGGAGTTTAGCTCAGTGGCACAAGCACCTGCTTGGCTAGTGCAAGGTCATGAGTTTGATTCCTGGTACAAAAAAAAAAAAGGATGCCCTTACCAGATGCCAGTGCCCTGACCTTGGACTTCCCAGACCCTGTGGCTGTGAGAAATAAATCTCTGTTCTTTATAAACTGTAGCTTGCAGTTTTCTCTAATAGCAACACAAAACAGACCAAGGCAGAGTCCTTGTGGCTGTTGTACCAAAAACACTGCCTCTGGTCACAAGTCAGGACACTCTGGCCCAGCACTCCCCACGGATACAGAGCCTGGAACCTGGCCAGGGAAGAGGCCACCACTGTCCCACAGCATGGCCCATGAGGTTCCCCCAAGCACAGGCCCCATCGGGGGTCTGCCCTGCAATGATCTGGACTGGCGGCCGACGATGCCGCTTAAGGAAGTGGGGCACGGGGGTTAGGGTTCCATCCTTCCTCCAGACACAGCAGGGCCACGGGCACTTTGCAGTGCAGCAGGGAGAGAAGCCACTGCTGCGGCTGCTAGTGGAGCCTAAAGAGTTCCCCCCTTCCTCAGGTTGGAGCAGGATGACCATGTTTAAGGGCCCACAGGTGGAGTCATTTTGTTCCTTTTCTGTTCCTTCCTCTGAACCCCTACCGCTTCTGCTCAGCGCTGAGAGCCCTGCCTCCCCTGCCCAGGGCAGGACTGGCCCTTCCTCATCAACTCGGCCCCCAACGCCTGCCAAGGATAACTCCACAAGCAGAGAAGGTGACAGCCCAGGCCTCAGCCTCACACAGCAGAGCTGTCAAGTGAAGCGGCTGACAGAAAGAATACGATCATCCCTGGCCTAAGTCAGTTTCCAGTCCTACGGGCCAGACATGACTAGAAAGTCCCCAGGAGGACACTGCTACTGCTGACAGTGGTTCAAATACCTCGTGGCTGCACTGACACCAGTGATCACATTTTTTTTTTTTTTGAG